>WBMV01001708.1:940616-1017414 GCA_013396655.1 Campylorhamphus procurvoides | reverse complement strand
TTTAAGAAGTTTTGTGGCATCCCTGCTTTCCTGACTTCCTAGCCTGCCTCCAGAAAAGAACTTTTTCATGTGTCCAGTAGCTTGCAATATTTAATTCATTTGTATTCTCTTGCTCTTTAAGGGCAAACCATGTAGCCAATTTTGACTAAAACCTCTTAGTTTAAAAAGTTAACACTTACAAAATCAAATACCAGCGACTGGGTAATTCCAGTGTCATTATTTGCANTTTAAGAAGTTTTGTGGCATCCCTGCTTTCCTGACTTCCTAGCCTGCCTCCAGAAAAGAACTTTTTCATGTGTCCAGTAGCTTGCAATATTTAATTCATTTGTATTCTCTTGCTCTTTAAGGGCAAACCATGTAGCCAATTTTGACTAAAACCTCTTAGTTTAAAAAGTTAACACTTACAAAATCAAATACCAGCGACTGGGTAATTCCAGTGTCATTATTTGCACTAGAACTCTTGTTGCTCTTCCTCTCCCAAACGAGAGAGAGCAAAAATCAAACACTGCAACCTACAGCAAGTGCATGTGAATTAGAAATGGAGAAGATCCCAGATTACTTACACACAAAAGGGAGGCCAATTAGGCTGTTTCATTTTCTGGGGAACAGCAACTCAGAAGTTGAGCATCATAGCAAATTTTCTATTAAGTACAAGAGTTACTTTTCTACTTTAGCAATCACTTTTGGTACATGGCTGGTATAATTAGTGACATACCTGGCATTTTAAAGACTGACATGAATAATGAAAAAGCCTTTATTTCAGCCTTCCAGTTTCAACACTTGGCTTTTCTTCTTAACGAGCTCACGAGTTCAGGTTTTGTTAGTGCTCCATCTCCAAATCTGCTCCTTCTGCAGAACAGATGCCCAGCTACACCAAGTGTTGAAGCAGAGGGGACATGCAGGGGTAGATGTGCTCAGACTTCACAGCTTTGAACTCCTGAGCCACCCCTTGGTTCTTCCAGCCCGACAGAGGTGCTGCTGCCCCCTCAGTGACCCAAACTAGCTGCTAACCTGGTTACCCACACAATAAACACTCCTTTCCACCCCTCTCTTACACATCTGTGCTCTCTGGAAAGCTGTTCCTGCTGTGCATGTGGCTCATGGAGATAACTGACAGCAGCAGCCTAAACCAGTATAAACTCAATTTAAACTGGCACAGAACGGAGCCAAAGAGCAGGTTGCACTAAAATGAATTAGATTTCTAGCTGACTGAAAACTTGCACAACTGCTGAGTATAAGGAAAGCTGGAAGTCCAACTTGAGTTTGTGCTGTGCCCTCTAGAAGGAGCTCCCTGGGAGCACAGCCTGCCTGTTGCAAGGGATTTCTGTTGATTTTTCATGGAAATTGGCCCATTTAATAGGAAGGGCTGTCCTGTCATCCTGAGGTGTGAAAAGTAGCTTGAAGTACATTCAGCAGGAGGCAAACACTGAAGCCAGGCAGTCAGCCAGATTGGTCCATCCATCTTTAAACAGAAAACCATATTTCCCATAATATTTTGAGTGAAACCATTAACCAAGCTCAGTGTTTTGAGCTTTGAAGTACCTTGAAAATCAATCTACCTTTTAATCTTTTCGTTCTGGTTTTCAAAAACTGCATTAAATGCTAGTTTTGGAGATGAGGAATTGCAGCAATTTCCTTGGACCTGGCCGTATCTGGAATGCTTTGAGACAAAATCCTACAGCAATGCAGGAGGGAAGGGGCTGGGAGGTGACACAGCTGGGCTCAAACCTCAGCCCAGGCTCCCTGTGAGCCAGGGCAGCTTCTGCTCCTGCAGAAACATTTCTGGCAGTCCAAGAGCACAAATGCAGAATGATTTTGACTAATTGCATCCTTGCTTATGCACAAGTGGTGCATAATAGATATTTACAAACCAGGCTGCTTTTCAGACATCAACACAATTTTATGTTTGGAGGATGGAGTTGTGCTAATTTCATTTTGTCCTCCAAACCGAGAATGAGTAAAACGAAATGAGGTTCAGTACTGATTCTCTACAAACCTTTCCAGTGTGGCTTGTTAGAAACAAAAGGAAGACATGTAACCCCATTTGTTTGGCCTTTGTGGATGGGCTGTGAAACAGTTTTTATACACTGGAGCTTGTGATGCTGGGTAACACAGAGGAGTTCCAATTCGAAGCAGAGCTGTGAAGGGGGTTTGATCACAAAAGCTTTTTGCACCTCTGGTTTGGACTGTGTTGGGGAGCAAAAAAACTTAAAGTCTTTAAGTTTAGCTCTCACTCTGGTAGTTATTTACCTATGTGTTCCACTGGAAGAGTTTCTGAAAATGAACATGTACTTTTGCAATATGCACTACTCCGTACTGGGTTGAGGGGGGAAGTGAGATTCCAATTATTGATTCGTGTACGAGTTGTTTTAGTTTCACTCCATGCATTGAAATAGGACCTTTAAATTAATAACTATTTCCTCTGGATGTACTGCTTTGTTCACAGCCCTTATTTGGGGAAGGTTTGTCAGAGGTGATCAAATCCTGGAGGAAGGTGGAAAAAAACCCAAACCAAACACACATGAAACAAACTGACAGTAAAATGTGATATATTAATCTTAACTATTTGCTTAAATCTCCACTGGAGCTGCTTTGGTGGCCCTGGCAACTTGTCATTCCTGTTTCCTTTCTCTGCATGTTCACGCCATCACATTTGATTTGCCTCCCAGCAGCACTTTTGCAGCTGTGTTAGACACACTGTGGTAGAACACAGGACAGGGACACTTTCTGAGGCAGTAACATCATCTTCTCTCGTCTTTGTTCATGCTCAGCTTCTTTCCACTTTCTTCTCAGCCTCATCCCATCTCTTCAAATACTAGTGACCCCATAACACACAATTTTTGCTCAGGAAATAAATTCTTTTGAAGGCATAAGACAGTCTTGCCACTGTGGATTGCCCTTTCCCCTGTCACAGTCTGTGAATAACCCCTGGGAGAGAAGCTCTTCATCAGCTGTGGGGCCAGAGTGGGGTCCCAGGGTGGCAGCCACTGACTCAGGGCACTGGGAGGTTTTTAAAAGGCTTTTCTCCAGAGGGAAAGATGTTTCAAAAGTTTAATACTTTGTAGAGATAAACTCTTCCTTTTAAAGTCATTGTTGTCTTGTTTTGATACATCATCTCAGAAGAAATAATTCAAAATGTTTTTATGTCCCTCTCTGTGCTGCCTGCAAGGGAAACATTTAAAGCAGGCTGTGTGCTCTAATCCTGAATTCAGAGCTGGGATTTCTGTGAGGTTAGAGCTCACTCTCACTTTTTCCCCCTCAATATTTTTGTCCTTTCTGTGTTTCTGGTTGGTTGGTTTGTTTTTCCTCAGGTTATCCTAATGTTATAGGAGGTCAGAGCAATATTTGAGAGAAATAGTTACTCACCAAAGGCTGATGTCAGCCAACAGCACTAGTTCTGTGAGCAACTTGTAGCTGCATGAGGTGCTTGCTGGTTCTCCCCTCCTACCCAGGGACAACAGTGGCAATCTTAGAACGGGCTGAGCATCAACATCTCCTGGGATATGATTAATAAAAAAAAATCAAATGGGAATGAAAGCAAAGAATCTCCAATCACCAATGAAATTAAATGCTTTTAGATTTATTGCAATATTTAGCATTATCACTATTGTTGTGCCATAGAAGAAATATCTGAAGAGAGCTACTTGAAGCAAAAGAGAAAATACTTGCTCAGATTAAACCAGATTGAAACATTTTAATCTTTACCAAATGCTCTTATTTTTGTCCTGAAGGGAAGTTGCCCTGAAAGGCTCACCTGCCACGGGAAATGTTTCTAACAAAGTAGCTTAGAAGAGGACCTTTTTATGGAGAAACCAGAAAAGACTTTGAACATAAATATATATGAGTGACTTCCCTCTTGGGCACACAATACGAGTAGAAACCTCAATATTAGACACAGGAGGAGGCAACTTCAATGTTTCATGTGCCCTTTGCATTTCTGCCAGTCACCTGCTGGCAGCTGCAGGCAGCGACTCGGAGCCTTCAGGACAGGGTTGGAGTGTGCCCTGTGTGTTTTGGGGAGGGAGGATGTAGCCACCCCAAATAACTAAAGAATGAACTCTGTCTCCCTTTCTATCCCTGAATGGAAAACTTTGGTTTAAACTGTAGCTTTAAAAAAAGTTGCAGTAAGACTCTGCTACAGTTTAGGCTGGTTTTATTTGTTTTGGGTTTATTTCAAGGTACTCTAGGAAGAAATGTACATAAAACTAACTAAACAAAAAGCCAGTGATTTAAAAGGTAGGAGGGTCATAGTGGCACTGAAGATTCCTACCATCCAAATTCTGTAGTCCTAATTCTTCTTTTATACCAATATTTTCTTTGATTATTTCCTGAAGCCTTGCAGCTACTGGACTGAATAAATAGCTATTAGCAGACAGGGAATAAAGTAACTGGGGTTGGGAGAAGCACTTTTGATTTTGAGTAATTAAAAATAGTCCTTCTAAAAGTAGGAAGTAGTAGAGAGTAATTTTGCCACCCTCCTATATATTTCTGTTTCATATGTTCTGAGAGATTTTCCTGCTTTAATAAATCTTCCTTACGTATGTGAAATAAATGAAGTCCACAGACACCCCCTATGTGGTACTTCTATTCCTTATTAAAAATTCCTTGTCTCTATGAAGGCATCTCTTTGTAAAGCTTTAGAACCTCTTCACGTAGGAAACTGAGACAGCCCTGATGAATCAGGTCAATGTTTCTGTTGTATATCTGAAAGCAATGCATGTATATTTAATATGTTCTAATATTTGATCTTTTGCATCTCTGGCTTGGCTGCATTACGTGACACAACCCTCATTTGAGGCACAGTTCCACCAGAGCTCACAGGAGGGTGTTGAGACAGGTTAATAATGCATGGTGTCTGTGACTCATTTCTAAAGGGATGGGCCCACCTTCTTTCCACCTCCAGAGAAGCAGGCTTTGCCTGAAATGACACACTGATGCCATTCTAGATTTCTTCCCAAACCAGGCTCTTTTGTTTGGTGCTCAGGTCCAGCAACGTGCTGGGGGTAAGGACATTGCCAGTGTGTGACTTCCCTCGGTGTCTGCTCGAGTGAGGAGGGTGTGAGTGCTGTGAAAGGCAATAGATTTAGTGGGGTTGCTGTTACTAAATCCCTGTTGCACAAGTCCAGGTGCTGCCCTGATGTGGCTCCATTAGCCACTGGATGTGGGCTGAGGGCCCTGTGTGACCCACGGGTGACCTCTGTGCCCTGGGATTTAAGTGCATGCTGTGATAACCATGGAATATCCCACAGCAGTTTGAGGAGAGTGTTCCCTCTTCTCCTGGCCCTGAAATGGCTTCTGCTTTTGATGCCTAAAAAGCCAGAAAATAACTCTCTAAAATTCCTTTTGAGTATGAGAAAGCAAAAAGCACTCATGTATTTACAGCATGCAGAGTGCACAGGAATCATTTCCAAAGTACACCCCTGGATTACAGAGGTTCTACAGGTTTTTATGTAATAATATCCAGACATGACGTCATCTCTTCCCAAACCATCTCTCCTGTTTGCACAGCCCTCACCATGCCTCCTGAATTTGAGGAGGTGGTCCTAAAATGACCATCCCTTCATCTTCATCTTTGTCTTCCTCATCATCTCTGTCCTCCTTGGAACATCTTCAAAGCCGCTGGGTAGCTTTGACTGTTTGTGCCAATGGTGTGACTCTGTTATATCTCTTTCTTACTACATTTCTATAGAGAGATAGCTCTTCACCTTGCTAAAACCTTTTGTATTCTTAAACAGCATTTTTAGAAATCTTGTTTGAAGATACTTGGCAAGCTAAAAGTACTAACAAGCTCTACTCAAACCTTATATAATATAGATTTTAAGGCATCACTTTGCTGCTGCCGTGACAAGGAAAGAGTGTTTTCCACTCGGGTACTCAGGCTCTGTCAGGGTTCCCATCACAGTGTCCTGTCTCCTGGCACAGCAGTGCTAATGAGAACAGCAGATGACAATTAAGCATTCAGGTGCAGTCCCTGTAACGAGGAGGATGGGTCAGGACGGCCTCTGTTGTCATTTCCATCGCATTAAATTCTGAGCCTGGAATCTCGTGTGCCTTCCTCCGCTGCTGATCCTGAGAATTAAGGGATGAGGCTGCTGGGGCCTCCTCAAGCAGCTGCTTGGTAATTCTGCCTGGGAAGTCTCTCCCCACAAGCAATATCACACTCTGCTCGCTTTGTTAAATATATAGTGGGGGATTTACAGGCTCAGGCTGGAGGAGATTGGTAGTGTAGAGCTTTATCATGCAAAAAGAAGATTGTGCCCCCAGAGATAACGATCCTTTCTAGAGTTCTGTGGTACAGAAGGATGCTGGGTTCATGTTTCCCTGCTGACAGCCAGCATGGAGAGGAGAGTGAAGCATACTTGCAGCCTTTCTTATGCTCTTCAAACAGAAAAGACAGTATAAGCAGGAAAAATGCATATTTCTGTTGGAGATGTTATCTGCAGTTGATTCCTTGCTGGCAACACTGAATTGTTCAGTTCCCAAGGGGTAGACAATTCTGCTTTTTTATTACAGCCCTGCTCTGCCCACGTGCCAAACTGCCGCAAGCAGTGGTAAGATATCCAAAAAACAAATTCTGCTTGAACTTGGCCATACATTTGCTGATGAGAGTTTGTATCTAGTAGCATCTCCTTATTCAAAGAAATAATTCAGACGAGCACATACCCTTCCTCTTCGTTTTGGGAACTTTTCTGGGGAAGTGGCACAGCTCAGTAAGAAGGAACTGTACAACTCCAGTTCCTCATGTAACACTTCCTACCACCCAGGCAATATTGGAGCACCAGGGGGCCAGGCAGGCTGTGGAATTGAATTGGATCTTGTCCTTTTGCTGCTCTCACTCAAGTAATCAAGCCCCAAGTGAATGTGTGCATTTGCCAATATATGTGCTGCAAAAACACCATATAACTGTGTTAAGAGGAATTCTCTCTTTCATTACAGGCTACGATTTTTCTTGGTTGCAAACAGGTTTTTCCTGAAACTTGAAAATAAGACTCAAATTGCCAATGTGGGCTCTGCTGCTCTTATTCTCTTTCCAGATCTTTCCTTGAATATTAGCTGAGTATTATGCTGTTTAACAAGGCTGGCACTGTAAATATCTTCTTTATTCCCATGTAAACAGCCTTGAAAGGAAAAGTATGAGGCAGTGAGGATGAATAGGAAGGCAGCATCATATGTGCTAATTCCACTTTACTTTTAATAGTTCTATTGAAAAAGCAGTGAGCTTTTTATTTTTGTGATAAGGCCTGTGCCTTGGCAGCATAATTGCTGCAAAACAGACTGCCTGGACAAGCTTGATTTAAATAGGATCTAACTCTAGGAGGTGGGAATGTTGCACTGTGCAGAATCTAGTTTGTAAGAGTTTGAGAAATCTGAAGCTGAAAAATTTCCAAAAGTGATGTATCACAGAGGGATATCAAGTTTTCTTTATGTCTAAGAAGAATTTAAAATTAAAAAGCACAAAAATAACAACCCCCCTTCCTTTGTGCTTTCCCTTTGTCTCTGATTTCCACAGTTGTGACTTCCCAGCTGCCCTGGCTGCTCTGAGATCTTTGTAGATTGAGTTCACTCTGAACTCCAGCCCTGAACTGAATCTGTGTTGCTTCTCATAGGAAGGGAAGTAAAAAATGCATAAGCCTTAACCATGGCCTTAGGAAATGCCACCTGGGGCTGAAGCTCAAGGATTAATCTTTGAACAATTAAGTGGCACTAGTTCTCAGGACATACAGGTGACCCTCCTGCAATCCCTGTACCCAGTAGGACACAACTCTGCTTAATTATATCCCCCTTCTATCTCTGAGCTTTCCCAGCCACCCCACAGCAACAAATGCAGTTCATCCCTAGAGCTGGACATGCAGTGATTGAGCAGGTGATGCACTGAACACTGCCCTTTGGAGGAATAGGAAAGTCCTTTAAACCACTCATTGCCTTTTCTCCTTTTCTTTCATATATATTCCTTCTTTTTGTCTTTGCGTTCCCCCCTCCAGCAGATTCCTCCTGACTCCCTGTTCCCACTGGCTGTTACTTCTCTGAGCACAGTAAAACATCTTTGTCCCCTCCTTGCAACATCCCAATTGCAAGGACCAGGCACCCCCAGCTCCTCTGGGAACGCTGGTGTTGTGGGAGCTCTTCTTGGCCTGCAGAATTCCATGGGCTCAGCAGCCCAGCCCCACTCCCTGTGCTGGGACAGGAAGGCTGAGGAGCACCCAGGCAGGGCAGGCAGGAGCAAAGGGCTGCCCCAGGAAACACAGGCTCAGTCACTCCACCAGCTCACCCTGAGAGAGGAGCTGCACTTTTAACATATGTTTAACTACCCGAGCTGCTGTGGTGTAAAGACACCTGAGCTGGCTCTGATCGAGCTGCCTTCTTCATTTCCCAAGTCCCAGCTGCAGTACAGCTCCATTAGCAGGGCAAAACACCCAAACTAATGACTTCGGGGAAGGCTGATGCTGCTGTATTGCCTTCCCTTCTGCTGTAGCTCATTTCCAGCCAGCTCGGGTGACTCTTAAGTGCTGTTCTGGTGATATAGACAAAGCCTAAATAACCTGTGCAAGGCAAGTGTGGAGTCCAAGTCCAGTAAGACACAGGTAAATCTCTGCTTCCTAAGCTGTCCTTCTGATAGCAGAGCCTGCTTGCCTCTAATATACCATTAACATATGAGGTAAGTTGTTATTGTGTGCAGCTATTGCACTGCTTACTGTCTTGTCAAGTCTTTTAGAGGTTTTTCTGATCTGAGCAGAAGAAGAAATTCTCAGGCAGGAAATTCTGGAGTTGAAAGGAGAAATTTGTCTCTATGCAGTCAGTTCACCTTAGCTGGAGGTTTCTCTCTCTTTCCCCCCTCCCTTTTTCCCTCTCTCCCTCCTTCATTCTCAATACACTTACCAGATGTTGAGAGCATTCACTGTCGTTCCTTAACTAACGTGAAAGCCTCAGGTATTCAAGTGCTTCTCTGAGCGGTAAATCTGGGAAGCCCCACTGGAAATAGCAGCTACAATATGGTAACAGTGACTGCATCACACAATAAGGGAGATGAAAAGGAGATCGTTTCCTTGATCTCACTTCAGAAGACTGGCTTGTCTTTTGGCAGAACTCATTTGGATGTTGCTCTCTGTAATTAAACAATGTGTCATCATGATGCAGGGCACGGGTGAAAGATCTCCAAAAGGCTCAATTCAAGTTGCCCAGACAACCCTAATTTTGGCATTGCCTGGTGTTCAAGTACTTGACCTGCACCTTTAATAGTGTTTTGCTTTTCAAAATTATTTATAAGCAGTTTCTGAGGGGGATTGATTTTCTTGTTTAACTCTCAGCTGCCATTAAGGAACATGCAATTCTTGGTCACATAAAACACCAGCAGGGCTGGACCCAGTTGTCACTTGGATTGGTGGCAGACTAACCGTGGCTGTAGGTTGGCATTCCTGTCTGGATCCTTGTTAATTTGAGACAGGCATTCAGCTGAGTTTAACAGATGGGCAATATCAGAAGTCAAGAATCTCAGTTTCCATTTTAGGGGCTGATTTGCTCAGCCTCTCTGTCCCAATTATTTTTCTGTTCCTTTGATTTTTATTTTTTTTTGGATTATGAAAAAGTACATTCACAGTTTAGACCAGGAGTTATGAACTTTTTTCATGCAAACACACTCTTCTCAAATCTGGAAGAGCTTTTTTCACTTCTCCCCTTGTATCTGGCTTCACACACTAAATGTCTGTCTGAAAAGTTTATGATTATTAGCACAATTACTTCCTTCTCAGAGTAATTAATTAGAATAGTCCTCATTATTTTCTTTTGGGAGATCAAACCTGACTTTGGCTAGGTAGGAACCATGGGAAAAGAGATACCAGATCAAGACCTCCTTCTACACTGCAGCTATCCCATGTTCACACATTTACAGTGTACACAGCAGTTCTTCCTACAAGAAATGCAGCGTAATAGTTCAATGTGAAAGCACACATTTATTTTAGTAGCAATATATAGGACTTAAAGCTGAAAATATGGTTGCAACTTTGTCTCTATTGCCTTACATCAGAGATATTTGTCTGTGGTGTTTCCTGGGATTTGGAGGTTGGTTAGTGCAGTTCTGCCTTGATGTCTCATGGTAATATCTCCTACTGTCCCACCAACGATTCCTAGATAAATGTGGGAATTGCAGGGAAAACACTGCTGGAAATGCATTCAATGGGTTTATGCTACATTGTTTAATCTAAATTTCTGAATGGAGCTTTTATCATTTCTCACTGGTAAAGCAGTTCTGGGGGAGAGTAAGGGGGGAGGATTGAGCTGGACCAGGAATAACAAAGGGCAGAAGAGAGGTCCAGGAAGTTTAGGGCTGGAGTCTGGAGTTTTACCTAATTTTTCACGTGGGACTATTTAGATTCCAACGTATGAATAACACAGAAAACTAGTTTTGAACACAAAGCCCATCGTGCTCTGTGAATAGTTCAGCCTAAGGCAATGTAGCACCTTCGACGTCATCCCCTTTTATCATGTGTAATCAATGATACCGTTAATGCAGCATGACTTGTCAAGTGATTAACGACCTGGTGGGGACATTAACAATGTAAAACTTTATTTGCATTTACACTAATGATTTTATAATGAGAGTTTTATTATATTAATGAAGACTGCTGAGAGAGGAAGGGAAAAACATAGCTGAAACTCCCCTAATGTCTTTCTTTAATAGAGTACCCTCTGCTAACACTTTGTTGACATAGGTGCTTATTTGCATAAAGGAAAATAAGGGCATTTAGAACCAGTAATTATAGAATGCTTAATGTACTTGGTGGTAATTATTATATTAATCAGGTTATTTTTGGAGGGGGTTTATGCTAAATTTATTTATACAATAATGCAGAGAGGAGAGAAGTTTTTAAAATAGCTGCACTTATATCTTAATTGGTACCATATCTCAATACCAAAATACAGGATAAAAACACCTGTGAGAGCAGCTTATCTTTAGGCAGAGGCATCCAGAAATAGAGAGCAGGGATAGCAGCTCATGGTGCTGTTTCAGGGAGTTACAAACCCTTTTACCTGGAACAGAAAACTGGCAGAGGTTGAGCTGCTGGCTGTGAAGTCCCAGCTACTCCCAAGGAAAGGACTTAGCCCTGAATGTGATTCCTGAAAAGCAGCATCAGCTGCTCAGTGCCACTTCCAGATGTTCCCTGAAGGAGAAATTTAGGAACAAGGCAGGAAAAGTGTGATCCAAACAAACTGAATTATTGAATGGAGTACACTTTCCTGGAAGCAGATGTTGTCCAGTGATAGGCAATGATAATGTAAGGAATTAAGGAGTAGCTCCTTGTGACTTGTGTGATTTTTGCAGAGCAGCTCTGAGGTTGCCTTCATGTCAGTACCTGTGTCAGCAGTTTCCACCATTTTCAGGAGACAGCTTTCCCAAAAGTAAGAGATCAAAAATAACATCTTTCTTCCTGCTGTGTCAACTGTAACCCTGGCATGAAAAATGGGGATGTTAGTGAAACAGACAACCCCCCTGAGAACGTAGTAATAGATTTGATGTTTTTAGGGCAAAAATGTTAAACCTACCCATGTTGTTTTCATTGTATTTAATGGCTTTACCTAGACTGTCTTGCTTTGGTTCCTCTCCACCCCCTCCAATGGACTAACACAGTTAGTACCAGCAAGCTGGTTTTCTGTAAATGGTTGTTATAGTAATTAGGTTTCTTGGCAGGCAGCCCTAAAAGTCAGCTCGCTGTCACGAAACTGAATTTCATTGCATCCTACTCTAACACACATGATGCACCCTGTATTAATTAAGAGTTGGGGCATTAAGGCTGCAGTCAGGCATCATGGGACCATTAGGATCTCTGAGGATCCAGAGGTTTGTGGCATGAATGTTTTGGCAAAAGCAGTTAAAAATACCAGATAAATTCTTTCAGGACCCCTTGCTCTTAAACAGCCAGTGCTCTGCAGTGAATAACGTGGGTGATGGAAAAGTGCCCTGGGGAGGTGAGTCATGGGTGGAACTGCAGGGATGGACCGGCTGTGGAGCAGGAGCTGGAGAGGAGAGAGCCCAAAGCCCTCATCCTTTCGAGGCCTTTTCTCAGCAGCAGAAATCTTGATTCAGGTACAGTGGGCTCTGAAAGCTGTAGCTCAGCTTCAGCAATGACATACATGATTTATAGCTCTGGATCAAGCATTCTCCAGCTATGTCTTTCAAGGACTACCAAAGTGAAGCCAAAGACAAGAGTTGAATTCAGAGGTATTTTTATCAGGCTTTAGAAGACATGAGACCCTCACAACAATCTCTTCAGAGTATTTTTGTTGGGCTCTGTGGATGAGAATCCTCTGTTCTCAAGGTTTTTACAGTTTTTCACATATGAGACAATGATTTTAGGCAATGACATGTGTTTTCAGAAGTGATTTACAGCATAGAATCACTGTTGCACTACATGAGCAGAACTCCAGAAAGATTCAGTTAAACTGTTTCCTTCTTGTAGTGAAGGCTGATTTGATTATGCTGAATATTTTAACAACAGAACAGCACAAAATAGTTCCCTAAAAACAGGTTTCAGTAGTCTGTTTCAAACTACAAAAACCACAGGTTGTGATTTTGCAGCGCCTTTTAATTAGGATTTGTACCAGACTGGTTCTTCAGCAATTTACCTCATTACAAAAATCTTATGTAGGAGTTCTCCTGCACAACTTACTTGAAACAGATCACAGTCCAAAACTTCAGCTTTCAGTTTCATGAAAGTAAATATTTATGGTCCTGAAAGAAAATGTGTGTTGCCATTTCTCATCTGCAGCTCTGTATAAACAGAGCATTTATGGGGAAATGCAAATATTCTTTCTTCTGCACTTCTGTGAACACCTGAAAGATATATAATAGCAAAGTGCTTCTTTTTTCCAAAGGATTTCTTGAAATCAGTTTAAACTTCTCTAAAGATTCTAGCAGGAGACAGCTGAAAAGAAATGAAGAAGAGTTGTGCCAAGGAAATTACATTACTGTCATTGCTAATTTGCTTTAAATAACTGTGAGAAGAAGTAGTCTATTCTCTGTTAAAATTTCCCATTGGCTTAAAACCAAGTGGTGAATATTATCTTTTATAGACTCTGACATGTAGACTGTTTAAATATTTATCTTTTGAACAGCTATGTTTACAGCTAAAACCTTCCTTCAACTTAAACTTCAGCAATAACGTGCTCTTTTCCTCTTCTGAAGTTTTCTCAGGTGACAATACATTAGCAGGTTGGGTTTTATGAAGTTTCTCAGGTTATTTACTCAAATGGAGGTCAGGACTGTCAGGATCAGGGTGCAGGGGACCACATTCAGCCTTGTTGGTGAATCTGTAGGACATTTGGACTCCTCCATGGAGCACCATTCCCTATGGACAGTGTTGGATGTGAGTTGGACTGCTGAGTTTTGAATGAATGGAGGAGATGGAAGCCTTGCAGGTGACCTCTGACTTCTCCAGCTTTCAGAGCCTGTTTGCCCTCCCAGCTGCTGCTCAGGCTGGCACCCCAAAGCCTTCAGCTCAGCACTGCTGGCAGGGTGGATGGAGGACAGGCCACCACACCACTGGAGAGACCAAAACACGTGGCTGTGCTTCTGCCTCAGACAATTAAATTGAGCTTGGTTTGCCTTCTCCTTAATATTTGTGTTTTCCAACTATTTGTGAGTCCCCAGAATGAGTTTTTGCCAAGGAAGAGGAGCACTGTCCCCTCTGTGCCATGCAAAGGAAACATTCAAAAGTGTCTCTGTCATGTAAAGGAGCCTTTCAATTTATGGTGTCTGTGATTGTGGTTGGGGGAACAGGCTGAGACAGGTGTAAATTTTGGTGGGGAGTCAGCTGGGCCTCGTAAAGATGCCACCAGGAAGGCTGCAACTAAACTTGTTAGTGTTAGAATATCGAGGGAAGGTGTAAATCTGCCTCAGGGGCTGCACCTACCCCGTGTGTGCTGCAGCTGGTGTGGCACTGGCACTGTGCCTACAGCATCAGTGCAGTGGAATTGGGAAGGGAACATTTGGGTGAGGAGGAGGAATCCCAGCAGGCAAGGGCAGGAGGGTGGGTGCAGTGCAGCCCTGGGAGTCCTGCTGGGCAGGGATGGTTTGAGCCAGACCAGCAGTGGTGGAGGAGGTTGAGGAAGACAGACCCAAGTCCTTTGCATTTCCAGCCCTTGCTCTTCAGGCAGCCTTTGCCAGCTACAATTCCAGACCCCCCAAAGCAGCTGGGGGCTGTATTTAATATCTGTACCCCAAACAAGGAAATCAAAATGCCTTTTCCAATTAGGCTTCAAATTCTGCTTTTGCATGCAAAGGCCCTTTTCCCAGTTGAGAATGTTTAAGAGCGAACACCTGCAAGATTTCTTTTGCATATTTTTTGTGTTAAAGTGAGTCATCCTGCTGGAACTGCGGGGTGATTTACAGTATCAGCATGTACCAAGGAACTACTCGGGAAGGCAAGCCCTTCCTTTGCTCCAGGCTTTTCATCTCCACTGCTAGTGAAACAAATTGATTGATAACAATTAGTCTTATTAATGGCACAAATGCTACCCTGACGCTGAATGGGCTCTGCAGGCTTTGTCTGATTGAATTTATTTGTGTCTTTCTAGGTTAATCAAATATTTCAAAGAAAGGTGATTGGTGAATACTAAATTCTTTGAGTCTATCAGTATTCTGCACAGCTGTTCCTGGCTATCCAAATTTGCTCGAGCTGATGTACATGTATTACATGAAGTATTTATTGCCTAAGTAGATTTTTATTTTTAATAAATGCATTCATCTTGCAATTAGTAGAGCCCTTAGTAGATGCTTTTTGCAGGAAGCAATGTCCTTCATAGAAATGCCAAAGTCATTTCACAAAGGGAATTTAACACTTGAGGAATACACAGAAGAAAACCCCTGGCTTGATGCTTGAAATTGCACTAAGTAATTTTCTCTTTGTGTATTTTTAATTTAGATATTTCTGAATTTCAGTCCAGTAACTATAAACAGATCTTTCTAAACACATCATATGTTTTTCTCTGATCTTGAAAATTCTATTTTACAATATGTCTTTAAAATGTGGAAGTATGTCAAAGCATATTTCCAAATAAACAGTTTATTGAATAAACTTCTGCAGGAGAAATTACATTTCCTAGATAAGAATGTGTGAAAATGTTCCCTTGCTGACGTGCCAGAAGTATGACATGTTAAGGATTGTAAAGGCAGAATCGAAGCAAAGTCACTTTTGATTAGAGGTGCATTTGCTGTGGTGGTGCAGATAATTTTGTAGAGGAAAAGCTGCACCTATTAATCTCAGTCCAGACTTTAGGAGACAGAATTCCATATGACTAATAAACTGAGCTGTGTGGGGAAGCTTTTCTTCATTCCAAGTGGCATTTCTGCTTTTGGGGGTCAGCAACTTCAAATAGAGTGGTGCCATGTAATGACACTCGGATTGTCTGTCCCACCCCAGCTCTGCTGTCCCAGTCCTGTGACCTGACAAACTGCAGGGCTGCAGGTGGGACTGGGGGGGAGATTTGGATCCATTCTTTAAATTCCTAGTTGGGTACCTGTCCCTCAGCCTGGCAGTGACAGCATTTACTCACCTCCTCAAGAAATGAGAGTTTGACTAAACCCCCTTCCCTGAAAACATCCCAGTTCCAGCCAGGCAGGCCAGAGAAGAGCTGAGGGTTTGCTTCCCATTTATCAGGGAGCGCTCTGAAACGCCATTCGTTACTTTTAATAAGTAAAAGTTAAGTAAGAAAATAATTTTATTAATCTCATTAAGCTTGCTTTGTTTTAACAAGCAATAAAAATGATAAATAATTAAACAGCCAAGGAAGCCATGTGCTAGTGGGTTATTAATGCAGGCCCAGGGCACACTGCGAGTCATGATCTTGAAGGCAAATTGACTTTAATCAAAAGGCCTGCATTAATTACTTAGTCATTGTAGGCCCTTTTCTTGCTATGATAATATCAACTTTATTTTTGTTTAGTTTTGTTTCGCATGAGCAAACATTTTGGGGACAAAAACACAACCTTAGAAAGCCTGCAGTATAGATTTTAATTTAATTAAAATTACTGACATTGAGGCTGTTACAGTCCCCAGCCACAGCACGAGGCTTTTCAGCCTCAGGGCACAAAATTTCAGGATTTTTGGAGCCCCCCAGTCCATTTAGGCTGTTTTCATGTCCATCTCATGACAGATGAAATGGGATGGAGGATTCTGCCTGAACTTGGATAAGCCAAGCAGAGAGAAGCCAGATTGTCTTTAAATTCATATGTATTGCTTTAATTTTATTTTTAATTTTTTTTAACAATTGAACATTTTGTTTAGGCTGCAGGCCCATAGCCCCTGTAGCACAGATCTTAACCTTCATTGTAGACTCCCAGGTCACCACTCATTTAATTTGTTATTGTGACCCACTCAAAGATCGTGACAGGGAGCTTTTGGTGAAACAGCCTCATCCAGCCTTACTTTATCTGAAAAGAGAAGACAAGAAACATGTGAAGCCCATTAAAACTCCACTCCCACTGCAGCAGCCAGGCTTGAAATGGTGGCTCCAGCTTTTGAAGGAGGATTTGGACATTCCCACGTTACCAGTGGTCACTAATAACTGTGAGCTCACTGTGTCTTGAAGGCACTGGTGGCACCACTGGTGTTTCTCTTGTCCATACAGTGTTGGCAAGGGGTGCTGCATTTCCAAGTTTTCCTTGTAAAACTGTCACATTACTCACTAATCTCACAGCTAGATTTATTTTTATTTATTTTTTTAGATGTCAGTTTAATTACATTTCAGAAACTCAAGGGAACCAAGGGGAATGACTTTGAGGAAGGCATGTTTAGGTGGGCTCTGTATTCATATCTGAGGTCTTGGTACCTGCAGAGAGACATCTGGGCACTTCATTAAGGTGCTTAACCAAGAAATTAACTCCTTTGAACGTCTAGCCCGAAATTCACATAACATGCTAGTCTTTACAATTTTGTTTTAGCCTAGAAGGCAATTTTGTGGCACTTTGCTCTTCCCCCTTTGTCCCCTGTCAGCAGGGCCTGAGTCCAGCTAAAGAGTCTCTAACACAAAGGTCAAAGAGGAAGCGTTTAGAGCTGTAACTAAAACCAGAATAAGGTTCCTTCTGTCCTGTGAAGTCACCTATGGAGTTGTGGTGCTGTACAGAGGAGAACCTTTCCTTCCCCCTTAGGTTAAAACCCTGCAAGCATCAGGATTGCTTCCCTTTAGCTGGTGCCAGAATGAATTTGGGAAGAGCAGAAACCATGAAACACTCTCTAAGTTAAATCTGAGTGTAGTTCAAAATTAGTAGGAGTCAAGATCTCTTACCAGCTGCATCTGAGGGCAGATCAGAGACAGCGCAGAGGAGAAAAATAATTTATCTGTCACAAAGACAGACTGAAACGCAGTGAAGCAGCTCAGAGAGAACTAGAGCACCAGATAATTATCCTGGAGCAAAGATATAAATGTAGGAATGATGGGAAAAGTTACCATGAACCGTGATACCAGTAAAGAATTAAAGTATTTAAGCAATATATGATGCCAGGCAGTGCGTATCCGAATAAGTACAGCATGCCTCAGGAAATGCTGGGAAGTGCTTGACAGCAGGTTCACATTCAAATTCTCCCAGATCTTACACCTTTAGCTATCAATTTCAAGTGATTTTAATCACCCAAAAAAGCACTGCCCAGAGTATTCTGCAAAGGAACTTGAGACAAGTGATTAAAACAGGGAATCTGCCACTCTGCTTCTGTCGTGAGCCTAAAAATATAATTTACCTTTACATGTAAGAAATGGATGTCATGGTGTGCAGCTGTTGGACTATTTCAACAGGCAGGAAAAAGGCCAAATGTATGTTGTGGCTGCACCTCAAGGGCACGTGCCTTGACCAAAAGCCAGCAGCAGGTTTCATGGGCTGAGAATGTGTGTGTGTTGGAGCAGCACCACAGTCCCAAAGTGCAGAATCAAGGAGAGAAAAGGAGGTATTATTTCCCTTGAGTGTGTCATGTTAAATAAAAAAAGATTCTTCATGGTAAACTGTTCTGCAGATATATTTATCCAAAAGAAAGAACATGAAGGCCACCCAGAAATAAGGCAGAAATGTGTTTGGAATCCAAGTTTCTTCTTCAAAAAGGAGTTGATGCAGCAGTGCTGACACTCGCACAGACCAGCAAGAGGGTGTCCAGCTCTCACTGCGATACCTTAGGAACAGAAACATGAGTTTTCTTTGAAGGTCTCTAAACCCTTTTTTCCATATCCTGAAATCTTAGACTGTGCTGCTGCTTCCAGACATCTCGCAGGGAGGCACAATGCAAATTGAAAACCTCCTCTCAGTGCTGTGCTAGTTTAATTGCTAAATGAAGACAAGCACCTGACAAAAAATGTTACCAGCATGACTGGTACCAGATGCAGAGATGCTTATTCATTCAGAAGAGGCAAGATTGGTAATTAACAGGAGCAGGTTTGATTGTGTAGGCTGTTTGAGCGAGTGTGTCTCAAAGTGGCTTTGCAGAAAAATCAAACCCTGCCCTTCCCTACCCAAAATCTTTGCTGCAACCCAGTGAATTTACCCAGGCTTGTGATGGAAGTGCTGTCAGCTGGGCTAGAGTGGTGCTGGGCTCGGATTCTGTGGCTCATTGTTGGTCCATTTGGGCAAACAGGGTATCTTTGGTGTGTAAAACCATTGCATTGGGACAGCCTGAGTGACAATCATTTCTGCATAAGGATGGTGGCCAGTCATGCCCCAAACCACAGCCAAGAACCCTGCACTTCTAACCTGGGACAGGTCTTGGAGTGATGCTCAAACTGGGGCTTAGGCCTGCTTTAAACAAAGCAGAAAGGGTGGAGTTTGGCTGAACATCAATTTGCAGTCCTTGCATGCAAAGTACAATGGCCTGGGAAAATCTTGCATGATTTCCTGAGCTTGATCTTTACCATGCAATGACATTCAAAGGACAACAATGAATCATGTTTTTCTAATTTTGCCTTTAACAGGGTGGGAAAAAAATGTTAGAACTGCTTTAAAATAAGGAGGGGGGAAAAGAAAAAGGTGACACATCATGGTTCCTTTCGAGTTCCCTCCATTTTATTGGAGTCGTCACAGCCTGGTGAACACTTAATAACAGACAAATTGCTAAGTGAATAGGCTAGATAGAGATCCTCTTACTGGCATCCAACAAAGCTTTAAAAACCCTCCCTAGTTTAGACTGTAATAAAAACATCAATGGCGATACATTTCACAATGTCTGTGTATCTCAAATGAGGTAGATTGGGCTATCTCATTTTCCTGAGTTTCTAAGGAATCTGCATTTTCATGTGCATATTTTACAGCTGTTTTGACAGCCAGTGTATAAACATACAGAATAAATACAGCTATCAGCTAAAGAGTATCTCTAGACATTGTCATTTTCACTTAAGCTTGCTGATGATATACAAAATAATCGCAGGAATTTATTTACTGCAAGTAATGCTGGTTGCTATGGTATATTACAAGATTAAAAGCATAAATTCCCTCATGTGGGGGAAAGAGTGTAATATGCAAATACTTGAGACAAGTGGGAAAAGCTGTCACTATGTTTGCCAGTGAAAATGCTTCACCAAAAAGGTGTTGTCTTCAGATGCTTGATTGCACATGGAGAAGGAACTCCAGGGGCACTGGCAGCTCTAGAACTCAGTCCTGCGTGGTTTGTGCTCATTGCCACTTTCCAAATGTTACTGTAAGTCTTTATTTTATGAATTACTTCTCGATTTATCAAGAATGCTTGGAAATGCTTACCTGCAGTGCTAACCTGTTACTAATAAAGCACTTCAGACTACTACAGAAGAGTCTGATATTCCAAATTAATATCTCCAGAGTAAGCAATTATTCCCTAAAAATGTGTGGATGTATTTAATGCTGAAAAGATTTTCCTATAGAGCTGAGATGTTTCAGAACACACAGAACTTTTGCATCAGGAGGTTCTGGAGCTGCAGCTGAGAACTCTGCACTTAGCACATGTTCAGCAAACAGCTGATGCACGTGTGAAAACCACACACAATGTGATTTTTAAATCTTCAGCATCTCACTGTAATTACTGTACAAGCTTTTGACAGAATAATTTTTAAAAAAGGAATAACACCACTGGACGCATTTGGGGGCACTAATATAATAGTATGAAGTTGATATTAAATGCACAAACATATTAGTAAACTGAAAGCTTTAATTCTTCAGTTGGATAGCACAATCTGTTATCCTAAATTAAATTTCCCAAGAAGTATTTTTTTCAGATATTACATACTTCATAGCTGACAGGGACACTATCTAATTAGCTATTTATATGCAAGGCATACCAGGGGATAATTAGAAACATGGATTATGCAAAGGCAATCAGACTGGCAGAGGGCAAAGGAAGCTAACATATTAAATCAAATTTGTATATATGCTTATATAGTTTATCATGTGTCGTTTGGGTTGTATTACGTTAATACTTCATTTAATATGTTGTTACACATATTACTGTAATCCCTAATTTGTGAATTAAACATGTGCTCCCCTAAAACCAGTAACTGCTGGCCCAGTGGATCAGTTTAGCCTGCAGGAAAAGCCTTAATGAAGCTGCATGTGCATTCCACCCCCCAGGAGATGCCCCGAGCAGGCTCTGTGGGTCACTGGGGGCCCTGCAGGGCTGCTCACACTCAGCACTGGCACTGCCAAGGCAGTGGGGAGGGCTCTGTGACACAGGGGGTGCTCTCCAGGCCAGGGGGAGAGAGGGGGAAACGCTCTTTTCTTGAGTCAGGATGAGGAGACACACCACGTGTCTGAGGTCAGGTGGGACAAGAGGGTCCTTTGCTGGGTAAAGGTGTGTGACTCAAATATTTTACGTGACTAATGGGAGGCAGCTCCTGAATTACCTGCTCTGAACCCCTCTGGGCAGGGGGGGTGATTTTTTATCACTGTATGGAAAGTCTCAGGGGCTCGATCAGCCAGGTGGTGACCACAGGAACAGCAGATGGAATAACCTTAGTGTGCAAATAGAGAAGTTTTCCCCCCACTTTGTGGCCACCTGTCAAACAAATGTTATGAACAAAGGGCTGTTCAGGACATGTCAAGCCTACAGCAAATATGCATGTGATTATACAAATCAATACAAGTCTTTCTAAACTTTTAAAACTTGGCAAAGTTAACTGTTTCATTGGCAGCTGGCAAGTCAACATCAGAACCAGGCACAAGTCCTGACATCTAGATGATTCCCCCACTGCAAGGTTAAAAGGCTGTGTCTGATCTGCTTTTGCTGCCTTTTATTAAACACTCAGAAAGAGTGGTGTCTCCAGTTTGTGGTGAAAGGAGAGTCAATTCTTTTAAGACTAATTGTAGGAAAATCATGTAACAAAAGCAGAGGACAGCAAGAGAGATGAGTGATTGTGTGCACAGCACTCAGGAGACCAGTGCATTTTTATCTGGGAGGAAGAGAGGATCAGTATTGTATTTCGTCCTGAATGACACTTAAGGTAAACAATGGAGGAAAATGCATTTTAAGTTGATTAAGTCTGTTTCTTCAGAGGAATTACTGTTGCCTTTCATTTTCTTCTGATAAAGTGTGGCTAAGCACTTGGGGATTATTAGCCCTGGATCTTGGGTAGCCACCAGCAGCTCTTTTTCTCAGAGCTGATATGATCCTGTAGGGGTCCAGCCATGGCTGGTGTCAAAATTGCCTCTGAAAAGCTGCTTAAATAAAATTTCTTCCTCCTTATGACTGGATGGTTCTAACCTATGGTGACTCCTGACTCCCCACAGATAATTGTGAATTTGGGTGAGGGACAGCAGAGGTTCCTCTGAGAACTCATGTCCTCTGGCAGATTTCTCACAGGAGTTGGTGGTATCCTGTCTGGCACAGTGAGCTTCCTAAACATCACAGACTCCCCTTTTATTCATGCTGTAGCCCTACCTTAAATAATATCACTGCCATATGGACCTTGGCATAGCTGAAAGCAGAATTTACCTCCTGGACTTTTGTGTGCTTTTAATATTTATTCCTTCATCTGTAGTAGAAGAATATTTGTCATCTTAACTGGATTTCTGGATGAGAATCAATGGATCATTACTTTTAATTATAATATATCAGTGTCATGCTAGTACAATTTATATCTAATGAAATTAATGTCCGTGATATACTGTACTGTCATCACTAAATTCTTCAGGATAACTATAAATATTGAAACCTGTTTTCTTTACATTATTTACAGATTGATTTATCCAGTACAGTGTAATCAAACAGGCCCCCATTTGAAAAGTGATTGCATATTAATGTTGGATGAAGTACAGCTATACTGACCCATCCAGCTCTGAGAGGGGAACATCTCATGTAGCAAATAAATATAGATCATGTGGGGTGGGTGAAGGATTGCACTGGGAATCAGAAAATTGAGTTTACTTGCCTTTGAATCATCTTGCTCATAGTTTTGTGCTCTTGAAGGTTAATTGTTTTTAATATGCTCTGTAAGAATACTTCAGTGTCCTCCATTAATGAGATCTTCCCTTGGACAGTTCAGAATATCCAGATCACTTTGGCAACTCCCAATATGGAACAAGGCATGAGCACAGTCAGGTTTATTTCTGAGTTTGCCTGAGAGGTTTGCAGGTGTCCTTTGCTGAGCAATACTCCCAACTGATATTTGTTGTTTTCTTTGCAGTGAAGGAAGTTCTTGGGAACATCTCCAGACTTTGCCTTCAAAAGAGGTTCAGGCAGAGCTACTGTGAAAAACACTGATGTACAAAGAGCCTGGGACTCCACCTGCTCCTTGCCCCATTGTGTGAGAAATCCACCTGGTCCAGGACTGTGTCCAAGGGTGCTGAGACTGGAAAGGAGTCTTGCTCTGAACTCCCTGGTGCTTGGGACCGGTTTGTTTCCTGTCAGTGATGTTATTTCTGCCTGTCATCCAGACCCAATCAGGAAAAAGAGGTAAGAATCATGACACTCATCTTGTTACGTGCATTATTCCTTCACTTCCAGCTCCAGAATATCCTCTCTAGTCCATTACATTCATCATGTTTAGATGTACTCTGTTATGGTCAATAATCTCGTGCTTTAGACACCTGATTATTGAGAGCAAGGAGCGTTGGCATTTCTTGTTGGCAAATGGAATTTCCTGCTGTTTTTCTTCCTTTTCTGCTTAGGTGAAATATTACAGCTTCATAGATGGTAAATTAAATGTCAAATATAATTTGGCATCTAAACCATGAAGTCTATTTCTGTCCTAAGAGCAAACCTGACAGATGCCTTCATGTACTGGCTGTATAGGGAGCTATACAGGATAAATCACATTTTAGTGTGGCATCACAAATGCTTTAGCATAACTTCCTTATGAAAGTTTAGGATTTTTTAAACTGCTTTAAAAAGAAGCATCTTTTTATACAGCTAGTCAAATTTAGCCCTGGAGCCTGTTTAATTAGCTTCAACTCCTTTTTTTTTCTTTATTTTTTTCCCTTAATCATGTAAACATGCATCTAGTTAGAGGACTGAAGTGTGAAGTGCTTGTTTGCCAAGCTTTTGGATCACAACATTATCATGTGAAATACCCATAATTCCTTCTTAAAGACAGAGCACCAGGAAACCAAGGTAAAACAGGAGGGTGATAACTTGTATGAGGACCCCAGAAATCTCTACCTGAATCTTACTGTACAGGGAGAATAAAGCCTAACCAGAGCTGATTTTTGATCCACATCACAAAGTGCATTTTGGCTTTTTTCTTTTTGCTTTTTTAGTTTTTGCTAGCATGGCTCCCATAAGGTTGTCAGTGTTGTGTCTTCAGGTGTTCTCTCACATCCCTGTGTGCACATCCAGAGGAATAGCTTAAAATACCAAAAAAAATATTATTAAGTTGTTAGGGAAACCCCCCCACACCTAAAACTGAAGCCTTGGTGTCATAATAACACTTTTAAGACGTAACAAATACTCATTAAAAAAGAGGTGTCCTACTTGAGGAATATCTAATTGACATGTGGTTGGACTCAATAAGCTTAAAGTTCTTTTCCAACTTCAATGATTTAGTGATTCTGTGACATCATGGTTAAAAATCAAGCACATGGCAGTCTGGTGATTAACTTGCCCACGAATGCATTTGCCATAACAATAAAAGAGGTGCTTAAAATAACATCTGGCCATGCAGAAAATTGTACGTGGGTGTCTGAATCAACAGTGACATTTGGAATTGCAATAAAGTACCGAGCCAACCAAAGGCACAGCACGTGGGTAGATCACGGCACATCTGGTGATGTGCAGAAAGCCTGAGCTATCTCATCAGTGGCAGAAAGGATTTTTCTTTAGCCAGTGTTTATTTTGTCATTGTTTTCTCAGCCTCTTTAAGTACATGTCAGCACTGACCATTAGAGAGATAAAAGAGCCCGAGCAGATCAGTATCGGGCTGGAATCCTTCAAATCCTTCAAAAGAGAGGGATTAAACTTGTGTGCTGACTCGTTCATGCGGTAAATACGATGGAGGAGGAAAACAGAGAGTTTTATATAAAACTGATAGTATTTTCAGCACAGAAACGTGGGAGTTAATGTATTGGATCAGTGCAGTGTCTGTGTAGCCCATATCTGTCACAGACAGGGTTTAAACCACAGACTTCAGAGGCAACACAAACAAAAGGCAATTGTGATCTAAGGAACTCTAGGGGGAAATTTTTTCCCATCTTCCAAGACAGGAAAAGCTCTAGAAACTTTCCTTGAAGCACTGAAGTTTATATCCCTTCTAAAGCATTTAAGGGCTAAAGTTTTTGGTTTGAATTTATCATTACAACCCTTGATATTCTTGCAAATTTCTAATTTAACTCCACATGAGCTTTCAGACTCACAGATATCCTGAGTAAAGAAATCCCACGGCCTGACTGTTCATTTTTGCCATGGGTTTTGGGGATGGCACCTGCTGCTGCTTTTGCTTGTGCCTGAATGGGTTACTCCAGCCTTGCTGTCAGTAATTGATTGATGGCTCTCCTCCCTTTGGTGAGGATGGAACATAAGAAGCTGCACAAAATGGAAGGAGCTTTTCAAGTGGCAAACTGGCATGAGAGAAAAATCTAGTCTGTGATTTGAAGACTGCTGCAGGTGTTTAACCATCTGTATCACTCCAAGAAGTGAGGGTTGCTAAGTGACCAGAACTGCTTGTCCAATACTGAATCAACCACAAGGTTTATTGCTGCCTCTTTCTGCTGCTGAGACCAGTTGGGTGTTTCCTGAGCAGGTCCCAAGGATGCTCCTGGCTCCTGGTTACACTGCACCAACTGCAGCCACAGCCAGGCTTGGCTCACAACTTCAGCCAGTAGTCTCCCCACAGATTTTCTTGGAGGTTGCTGTGAAATTCATGGCAAGCGTAGCTGGCTCTCATTATGCTAAACAGCCTTTCAGCAGACACCTGAAGGCAGCAAATAGCTCAGTGTGGGGGCTGGAAGGTTCTGAGTTCCCTTAATGGATGGCCTGGGAAGTGGTGTGATGATGCACTGCTGCTAACCAGCAAAGGCTGTTTCCCAAAGTAACATAGAGAGAGAAGTTTCAGCCTCTTCATAATCAACTCCAGCCATATTATAAGTGGTATGGAAAATAGGTACAGTAAAGACTTTATATCTGTATTGCCAGTGTCACAGCATGCACTGTAGGAATGCTTTGCACTGGCAGTCGAGTACAGGAGCTAAATAAAGAAGGAATGAGGATCTCACTCTGCTCCAAGCTGTGCCATGTACAAATGACCTTGTACTCTGCATGGGGAGTATGAATTCAACAATACCTGCCTTGCTAAAGTGCCTTGAGAAACCACGTAAAAGAGGAGAGCATTAATACTTCTATTTGGTAACACAGAAACACAGGTTTGTTTTATGAAACAATGGAAAAAGAGAATAATGTGTTTCTATTTTGATGAGGTGATAAGGTGTGGCTTCTTCTCCCTAGATTATTCATTCCTAGGTGTACCTCTTCCATCGCGTGACTGTAAAAGCTGATATAACGGAGTTCGAGATTTACTCTTTCTGAATAGGTTTGTAGGAGGGTTTTTTTCTCAGTTTGCAGCTCTGTGAGGGACTGTTCTTAAGCTGGAGGTGCAGGTATTTACAGCGCAGAGCAGGTCCTCAGTTACTCAGAGATGTTATGTATAAAGGGGGCTGTGTGTGAAAGATCTTGTAGCAGTGGGGTTGGGGTGAGCTGGGCACTCTGGGGAGGGGTTGAGGCTGGGTTGGATTGAGAGCTGGAGTTGAAAGCAGCCCCAGGAGCAAGTGGATGTATTTATTGGTTCTGAACAGGGACCAGCTCAGGTGTGTTGCAAAGTGTGGGGTCTGCAGGAGGTAAAATTGAAGCCGTGCTCTAGAGTGAGCTCCTCGTGCAAGGGGTGGTGATTTCCCCTCTTTTGGATGAAATCATGCAATACCCATCCTTAGCCTGTGTGCAGCCTGTTATGGGACTCTTTGGTGATTGTACCTGCCAGTTATTTGTAACCTGACATTTATTTAATCTACCAGATCCCTTTCCATCCTGGTTTGTTGAGGCACATGTAGGGTTATGCTCAAGTGTCTTAAATTAACACTTTCTCACTCGAAACTCCTGCATCTTCTTGAGGCTGTAGTTATGCCACTGTTCTTGACTTTGGCCAATTGCTTCCATACATGTTCTTTTCCTTTAATACTTCCCTTTAGTGTCTGTCTTCTGGTGTTTCTATTATTTAGCACACTGCTTGGCATTCACATGAAGTGCCTAAAAAGAATCTGGCTTATGGGAATATCTTGTAATAAAACATCCTGGACAATGAGGACTTTGACAAATGTACAAGATGAGAGTGGTAGCTTCATAATCTCTAAATAAAAAAACCAGTGGAAGATGAATTATAGGAGCAACCATATCTCAGACTCCAAAAGGTGATTTGAGTTCTGTGAAGGGATTTTCTGAGTCGTACAGGATGTAGCTGCAGTCCACAAGGCCACTGTGGCTGCCCAGCACACCCACCCCAGCAGGGCAGAGTCACAACAACATTTGCTGCTCAGCCTCCCACCCTGCAGAAAGCACCACACGTGGCTGGGGCTGCGACCCTGTCCACCAAGAGAGCGAGTCAAGGCTGCTTCTTCACCCCGCACTTAATGAGCAAATAGGCCAACATCTCTTACAAAGGCACATTTGTTATGATTCTAATTAGTAATATGTAGAAAATTGATTTGCATACCTAAAGGAAGAAAAACTCCCTCTGAGAAAAGCTAGAATTACAGGCTTAGGAAAAATAAAAGATGATTCTCTAAAGCAAATCTCATCTTTTCTGCTGCAATTAGCTGGGGTGCTTCAAATTGTTTATCCTAAGCCTTTAAACATCTAAGTATCAAGTGGCTGACTCGGTACTTGGAATCAAAATACAGCTGACTTCAAATCAAAAGAGTTTTAAGATTCTGCTTGGATCCACCAAGTTGTTCTGATGATGCAAGTCTGTGAGCTGATTTTATGTCAAGATAAACTGTCAAAAAGCAAACCAGTACACTTATTTTTATATTCCTCTACATTGTAAAGTATACAAGGACAGAAAATCTGTCATTTTGTGTGTCTGTAAAGTATCAAACACCTTTTCATGATTCATAAATAATGGATAGTAGGAGTATTTGATAAATTGTATTGCAGGAAAAATCTCTGGCATTCACATAATGTCTTGGATGATCAAGTGCTTTACAGATATTAATTAGAGTTGATTTGAATCAGTGGAACAATATTGAGAGAGGTCTATTAAACAGCCCAGAGTGAATAATAACATTGAAGTTATACATACCAATACTTGAAATTGTAGGAATGATATCCATGATCCATGGCTGTTAATAGTCTTTACTGGACTGAGCAATGCTCTGAGTTCCAGTTGGATGTAATTAAACCCTGGCACTGAAAATAAGGGTGGGGTTAGAACTGTAGCTGTTTGTTTTATCTCTTTTAAGATATGGAATGTTTAACATGTTGAAACAAGTCCTCTTTGCAATCCAACAGGCATTCAGCATTTTAAAGCTAACACGTGGCAGAAATATGTCTAATCTAATTACAAGTAACTCAGAACTCAGCAGGAGAACTGCAGATTCCAGCAGTAGCTCTGGAAAGAAGTTTAGAAAATTGCTTGAGATGATTTTTTCCTTCTCAGCTTTTGGGTGTAGCCACAGCCTGTGTCTGACAGCCTTGGAAAGCAGGGTCCTGCTCTTGGCTAGCACTCCCTGGAGCCATTGTCGTACAAATAGGCTATTTAGAGGTATGACTTCATTCAAATTATGTAGCTATTAAAGTCTTTCCTGAATCCAGGGCTCCTTTTAAACCTTTATTCAAGCCTCACAACTGAAATGATGCACAGCAGTGTGCCTCAAAATTCGCAGGGACCTTAATGGATTCTCAAGAAGGTGTCGTGCTTTTCAGAGGGAAAAATGATCATTTAGCCCATAGCATGGTAGACAAAAGCTGTTTAATTTAGAAATTAACGTGTGTGTATATATGTACATGCATATATATAATAATCCTTCAAGTGTCAATGAAAACACAATCTATTAACATGCTGTAATGATGTTCTAGCATGCAGAATCTCATCCTTTTTCTAATACAGTTTCATATTTAACCATTTCTTCCCCTGTGATATGTAATATGGAGCTTCTACTTTGAACAGAATTCTTGGGATCTGAAAATTCAGGCAAATAATTTCCATTGTTTCTTACCAAACTGTGCCCCCATTGTTGCAAGGAATGTGGACAGTTGCTGGCAGGGAAGATCGTTTTCTAGCTTTGCTAGAAAAAAACCTGTTGCTAGGTTATTTGATTGTTTATTCAGAGATATCACTTGGAGTTAATTTTGTCAGATAATATCTATGAGGAAGACTGAAGAAGACTGAGTGTTTCCTTTCAAAAGGCCCAAGCAGACAGCACAAATACCAAGCCCACCTGCAGCACATCCATATTTATTTGTCATGGTGATGCTAAAACCAGGAAGCAGCCGGTGCCTGAGCCATCCATCAGTTGGACACAGCACGTATTTATCGTTATTAGGAGAATGTGGATTGATGGGCAGCGAGTACAGTCCTGAGTTATCAAGTCCTCCACTGTTCATCTCTCTGTAAAAGGGAAGCACCATCTCTCAAGGTTGTTGCACAGGTGACCATCAGCACGGGCTAAGTTTTGAAGTGGCAGAGAGAGTACAAAGATGATGTTGACACTGGGTACGTGGGGAGGAGCATCACCTGTCCTGTACAAGGGGAGGGACAAAGCAAAGGAGCTGACATTATGTTGCTGCTATTCTGAGTGCCTTGGCATGTCTAGTCCTTCATGAACAGCTTTTATTTTAAAAAGCAAGCTGACTGGGAAAAGATTTGCATAAAATGGGACTCAGGCAGAGGCAGCGTCCAGAGAAATGTGATTCACCAAAGACACTTGTTCTGTATTTCCAAGCTTGTCATGTGCTCTCTGCATCTTTCTCTTAGTTTTTCTTAATTTGTGGAGGAAAATTACATGTATTTCTAAAACCACAATTATTTTTCTTTACATGGCTACCTAGAATATATATTGTAATGAGAATGAAGCTTCGGGGCTGGGGACTATCTAAGACATATGAACAGGAATCTGTAAACAATCTCCTTGTCAACAGGAGACATATATTTATGGTGAAATGGCTTTCAGGGGAGAAACTGTTGGATCCTCTTTTTTAATCTGTTCTCTGGCACAGGAATGATGTAAAGTGAACCTCAACTCACATTTCAAATAATAGATGACAAGAGCTCATCCATTCCAATATAATTCATTGTACTGCATATGTATGGGGAGATTTCAAAGGAAAACCAGGCAGTTTATTTCCAAGTGAGCCACTAGATTTTTAAATGTGGTATTTCCTCCGCACTTTCCTTCTATTAAGGTTATTGGTTTCCCTGCATAGAAGACTGCACTTTTGTGTTGGATATTCCTCTTTGTGTGCTCTTTGACACCAGCTCAAGGGCCAGGGGTAGGGTACTTCTTTTGGTTTGCTATTTTGAATGTTGTTTGACAGCTTAATTTTTTTGTTTATTGTTTTCTTGTTGTTGTTCTCAAGTGTTAGTTTCCTTCTTTATACACCTAATGTATTCTTCACTTTCCTGAGGAGTTGTCAGAGCTGTGATCTCTCTCCTTCCATGTGTCTGAAATAGAGGAGCTTCAATTCCCTTCAATATCATTAACCTGAACAGTCAAGTAGTATCATTTATCCATTACAGATCCCAGAGTTGGGGGTGGGGAATGCTTTTATTGCTCTATTTGATTTGAACTCTGGATCAAGCCATTCCCTATTGAAAATATTGCTTTGTTTGAGACTCTCAGGTCAGAGAATGAGCCCAGCTGAATGTCCCCAGGAGAGCCAGGCTCAGGGTGCTGGGTGTTTGCCCTGGAGCCTGAAATTTTGCCCAATGCCCAGACTGCAGTCCCAGCCATGGCAGAGGAGGGGTGGCTGCCCCAAAGGGAATCACAGCCTGTTCGGGCGGGGTTGGCCTAATTTTTAATGGGTGAGTCCCCATCCACTATTTCAGAGGTGCTTTAACACCATTTGGACGTGGCATACCAGGTCCTTGAGCATGTGCTGTCTGTAAACCAAGGCAGATTCCAGCATAAAATGTGTCAGAGTTACTCCAGGTGAAAAATCAGTCTTTTGTGGTTCCTGGGAGTTTTCCTGCATGAACAGAATGTTTTGTTTTTGGAGACAACTACTGTATGACAGGAATGACAGATATGCTCTCTCTTTGGAGGAAACAAAGTGCACAGTCAGTGTTTTACTTTCCAGGGAGCTGCAAACTTATGGTGATCTTCAGCTGATGAAAGCAAAAAGAAATTATTTTAAAATGATGAGGTTCAGGGCATTTTGGCACAGTAAAATTGAATGTTATTGCCACCATAAATTGCTGCACATTAGTGTTGGCTGAAAGGCTTTCATCAAGAGCAGAAGACAGCAGAGTAAACAGCAACTTGGGACCTGGCAGGGAGTGAATCTTGAGGCAAGAAGGGGATATATGTGCTGAACCAGCTTAAGTGACAGGATTCTCTTTGGTTCCATTTGTTTGTCACCTGGTCTTCTTCTTAATTCCCCTTTCATTCAATTAATTTCCCTGCTCTTGGGAAAAGTCAAATTTAATAATGCCAACCTGTACAGAAAAAGTTCTGCATATTCATGAAAGCTCATGAATTATTGGCAAAATCAAGTTGACTCAACTTTGATCATGGCAAAAGGCAATTAAATGTACTTGTCTTGTAAAAAACTAAAACTCAGCTGAAGATTTTTGCCTTGCTCACATATAATTTGAAACAAGTTTTGATGAAAAATGAGACATTGAAGGGTATAAATTGAGGATCCCCTGTTTCCTGTCTCCAAAGTTCTATCCCTGTTCTTAAGAGTATTGTACTTTAAACCCCTAGAAATTCAAGAAATTTTAAAAGCATCTCTGGAGTTAAAATTTAAATTCAAAAATCCAGGAAGTTTGCAGTGCCTTCACTTTGTCTAATTTTAGTGAAAGTGTCTTCTGCCTCTTTTTTGTCATTTTGAGGGAATTGACTCACTGTCTGTAGGGAACATTTCTGTGGAAATCACAAGATCTTCAGAATGTGATGACTAGCCCAGGTGAAAATTCTTGACACAGCAGTGTCCTGTCAGAAAATAGAGATGAATCAAAAACTGTTTCTCAGGGATACACAAACTTCTTCCAAGTTATAGGTGGAAAAATGTGTAAGTCGGTGGTTTCCACTTGTCATTGCATTTCACCTCATTGCACTTGGAATTTTATATGTGGTTCCTTGTTATTATCCTTCCAATGAAATATTTCCATGCTCTTGGGACTGTGTCATTGAGAACTTCTGCTCACCTGAAAATGTTGAAACTCAGTGTTTCTTTCTGCTCTGTCACACAAGTTTCCTTCCATTTCCACTGGAATGGCACTTCTAATTTCCAGTTGTGGTCTGCATTTCCAAGCCTGTCCTCAGTTTTTGTGTGGTCATCTCTTGGGCACTCCAGGGCCCTCATCAGGCTGGTGGTGTTGGGCACACACTGGATATATTGTCCTGTACCTACTGAAAGAATGGCAAGAGAATCAGTTTGCAGCTGCTGCTCCAAAGAGCACTCTTGTGTTGTGTTTAATCAGGTAAACCCACACACTCCTGCTATGTTTGCGTTTGTAGGACAGAAGAAAGCAGAACAAAATGCAAAGCAATTAGTAACTTCCCTGTGAAAACATGTACAGAAACCTTTTCAATTTTAGTACTGGAGCTTGCAAGCAAGTCTGGGAGGCGTGGAAGGGCTTTTCATTAGGTGTGATCCCAACAGTTCATACAATTAGCAACAATTAACATATATTAACATTAGGCTGCATTTTTCGCTGCTGCTTTTAGCAGCCTGCATTCTGAAGAAAACTGAGTTCTCTAATTGAGCATATGAATGTGGCATTAATCCATATTCCTGTTATCTTGATATTTAATGGGAAGATAATTTTAATTATGCAAGTTGGTATTTGGTAGCCTTTTGAGAGCATTCCTTGGGTGTCGAGCCTCATTGTTTTTCCTGCTGCCATTTGCCTTGAAGGGAAACTCAAGGACTCCACACTGAAGGACATGTTTTCTGCACTGACAATGCTACGTCTCTCCCATGCAACAGGAGTTACATTCCCATGGAATTGCTTTTATTTGAGGTGAAGAGCATCACAAAATGAGAGAGAGCAAAACTGCCTGTTTTTGGGGCCATGGGGTCAGGCTGGTGCTCCTCAGGGGGCACTTGGCAGTAGTGCCTGGTGTTAAGGGGGTGTGCCAGGCTCTCCTCAGGGACAGGGGGCACAAACTGAGCTTGTTTGCTGTGAGGGTGGCAGAGCATGGAACACCCTGCCCAGAGAGGCTGTGGAGTCTCCTTCTCTGAGACACTCCCAGCCTGCTCTGGGGGACCCTCCTTTAGCAGGGGGGTGGACAAGAGGATCTCCAAAGGTCCCTTTCGACCCCAGCCATTCTGTGTGCTGTGACTTGGCCAAAAAGCCTGTAAACGACCCTCTGGTGAGAAAAACCATGATTTGCATCTGTTCAGAATAGAATTAATTGGCCAGTGCGTGAGATAAATGTGATGTGCCCCTCTCTTCTGCAGCCACAGTGCAGTCAGTGCAAAATGACTGCTTGTCCCTGTGACTGAGACAAATCCTTGGTTATTTCCACACCGTGGTGGAAGCAATGAAGTGGTTAATCAGCTCCAGTTATTTTTCAAAGACAGATTTTAAACATTTCCTGAGTTGTTGTTACAGAAAATAATAACTTTCCTGAGACACAACTAATCAGGCAGTCCAGTGATAGATTTTCTCCTTCTTTTACTGCCATTTCTCCTCGGGGCTCAGCCTTGCTGGATGTTTGATCCCATAACAATTGCAGTAAATGCTCTTGGGCAAAGTCCAGCACTGTGCTGGATCTTGTTGTTGCTCACCATTGCTGCTGTTAAGAGCATCCCACTGAGAGGAGCGGGTTCTCCCCCATGACACAGAGAGGGACCAGGTCTGGGAGGGTTCACTTGGTTTCTACATTGACTTCCAAGTTTCCAACAACAGAAGGGCTTTCCCTGGGGCAAGGATCTCAAACTCTCTTACACTCAGAGGTGCAAACCCATCCACCCGATGAGGAGCTCTGCATCTGGGTTATTTACAGTGGCAAGGGGGTTGGTACACCTGGAAACTATTTTTACAGCTCTGTTTCCAGTCTCTGATAACCCAGGGGAAAGCAAAATGATGTGCTGGTAGGGGAAAGCAAGCAGATCCCTTCACAGAAAAGAAGAGCAGAAGGGGCCAAGAGGAAAGCAGAGGCTAAAGAGCAACTTAAATATCAGTGACACAGTAAATATCAGGTGTGGACAAGAGCAGCCCCACTGCTTTTGCAGCGTGTCCTTTCTGGACCAGGAGGGATCAATCAAGATTCCATTCTTCTTTAGCAGAACTTCAGTAATACATGGAACATTGACAAAGTCAGGAGACCTCGTTTAATGCTTGCTGAGCCTGTCCTACAACACATGGCAAAGGCATTTTTGAAGGGCTGCAGTCAGTTTTTGACTCATCTGCTACGCTAAACCAAGTGAAACAGGAACATGAGCTGGGAATGAGAATGTAAATGTGATTTCATGGCACTGTGCTCAAGAAGATACAGTTCTTTATTCATACAGGCTTGAGAGAAGACAATGTCAGAGGAAAGAAAACACAAACAAGCTCAGATCTGTTTGCGTGGAGATTTTTCACCTCCATCAAACATTGGAATTGATGTTTCATATGCCAAACCACGCTCGTGATTCCTGCAGAGGGGCCACATCCATGGAAAACCTCTTGTGCTTTCTTAGGTTTTAGTCACCCTTGTAAAAACAGCAGACTTTTATTTCTGCTTTCCCCACAGAGATTATTACTACATTGAAAAGCTTTCCATATGAAATAATGCCCTCACAATTCATTCTAGTGCTAAATACGTCATTTTTTTAAAATGCATAATTTAAACACTCAAAAAGTATTGAAAAGTCTATTTGGACTCTTATAGGATCCTTTAAATATCTTCTTGGAACACAAGCTCATTTTTAAAATATTGCTTTAATGATGCAAATGTTTGATTTCCTTTTGAATTTTTGACATTGTTTTAGGGATTCTGAAACTCTTGACAGCCTAAACTCAATATCTTGGGTCAGTAATTAGTAGACACTGATATATTCTTAGCTGATGAGTATTTGCATGCCAGGGCAATGTTTGATAGGGCTCCTTGGTATAAGGTGAAAGGGAAATGCTACAGGAGCAGGTTTGGTGAGTGCTGGTGGTGTTTGATCCTGCCTTGTGGAGCAGATTTCCTGCACACAGAATTCCTGTGTTTGGCTCAAGGATGTGACAGGAGCCTTTTTTGCCACTAAATGGATTAGTGGGATCAGGACTGGGTGGCGTTTGCTTTGCTCGTGTTCTCTGCAAAGGGAATATTGGAGGATCCAAATCTCAGGTGGCTGCTTTTCAGTCACTCCAAATTCCAGCAAAAAATGGTTCTTTCTCAGCCCTGTGCAATCAGGGCTCTGACTGTACCAGCTCTCTAATCTGCAGCTGAAACAAGCACTTCAGATTATCCAGAAACAATAGAGAGCCTGATTGTTTAATACACTGATAAAAATGTGTTTAAAAAATAAATTATCTACTAGCTGCTGGGATTGCTTGAGATTCCATTAAACGCTAATGAGAGAAGGCATCGCAGACAAATTAATAAACACCCTACGCACCAACCTCGAAAATGCCAGCCTAAAACCTTTGATGCTAAACTGATTAAAATGAGAAACATATTTCAAGTGAAACCGCTCGGCATATTTCAGTGTATTAATTGAGGCATAATGAAAATGGAAGATGCAGCACAGAGAAGGGAGAATATACATTATCAAACAGACTACAGGCCTGCAAAACAGTCATCTTCAACTGCAGCCTTGGCTTCAGGCACAGAGCAGCAGAAAGAGAACTGAAGAAAGCTCAATACATTCAGCTTTCAGTGCATTTTCATTGGTGAAATCTGAGAGAGGGATTTATTTTTATTTTTTTAGAGAATCTGTGCTTGTGTTAAGATCCTAAATTCTTTATACCTATGAAAAATCACCCAATCCTGTATCTGCCATTGATTCTGTAGGATAAATTGCAGCGGGGGTGAGGGAAATGCTGAAGTGAAACAATGCTGGATTTGAAAAACAGATCTCATGTCTTGTACCTTGCATAGATAAGCATAAATTAGAAAAGAGAGAGAAAAGAAAATTGCTTTCAGTGAAGAAAAAGGGAGATGCTGGTGAGCAGTTCAAGGCATTATGTGTGTTCAGTGCTTTGTCATTCCCTGAAAAGGGCTTGCCATAAGAACCACCACGCCTTGCAGAAGCTGCAGATGATGGAGATAAAAAAGTCTGCTAAAGAAACCCAGCACCAGCTTGTTGCACAGCACAAAATAAAAATCATCTGTGCATGCAGGTCATGTCATCGAATCCTCATGGCTTGAGGAGTCCTGGACATGGATCTTTGCCCCTCTGGGAGCAAGGAGGAGGTTGGGAGTGCTTTTGTGTCTCCTGAGGAACACAGCTGGGGTGTAGGGCCAAGGCTTTTCAGCAGAGAGCTCTGGCACAGGAACCACTTCAGGCAAGAGCAGCCTTGTGCTGCTCAGACACGGTCCTTGGGGCTCCTGTGTCTATTCATCAAGTGTCTGTCACCTGAAGGAGGTTCTGCCTTGTGTTAGCCTTCACGCAGTGACATATGCATGCAGGGATAGTGCATGATTTAGTGTGGCCATGTCCTACAAGTAAAAGTGTCACCAGCTCGTGATGCAGAGCACATGGAGGCTGATTGAGAACCTGCCGTGCCCACAGTTGTCATTATCTGGGGTGACAATCTCACTGGGGCAGAGACAGGGGGTTTATGGGCAGGCTCTGTGATGTGCTGTGAATCAGGCCCGGGGATCCTCACTGAGAATTTGTGATCTGTGTAAAAGTCAGCTCCTAGACATGAGTGGTTATGAATGGAGCCCTCTCAAGTGAGTACTTACAGTCCAAACCAACCCAACCAAAGCTCAGTGGCTTTTGTGTGCAAATTTATATGTGTGTGTATAAATGTGCATTTCTTTATTCGCTTTCTCCCTCATTTTTAAAGTAGAGTTTGGGTCTCTCTTTCTGGAGGAACAACTTGAACTAAACAAAAGGTATTTTTAGATAAAATTGAGCCGTCTCATTTATCTGTTCAATGTCAGCAAGAGAGGGATTCAAAGTCATTGGTTACTGTGAAAGTAATGAAATCACAATCTTCATCTCAGCCAAGTCCAGATCCAAAAGCTCTTTAAACCAGCAGGAATCTGTGAATTAAATTCACTGGACTTTACAGCAAAGTAAATAGTGGCTCCGCTTCATCTTGTAATGCTTTTTGACCACTGTTGCAAAGTTCATGTTTAAATATATTCCTCCAGAAATGAAAAATAATTTTTTTTCCAGCCTTTGGAAAACTGGTGTAAAAACGTGTCTGCTGTTGTCTGTATGAATCAAACCTGCATCAGTGAGGTGTGACACAGAGACAAAGGCTTCTTTCATTGAAATCAGTAGAAGCAGGAACAACCCATTATTCATTTTTGATAGAAAGGGAAGAGGAACAAAAACACCACAACAAAAAGTAAGGCAGTACAAATTAATAACATGCTCCCCAAACCACTGGTGCATACTTGGAAGTGTCAGAAAGGTTCTTCTTCTGGCATTCACAGATCTTACTTTTTCCCTGGTGATGTAAGATGGTAAATATTTGGTGGTATATCAGTATGTTATTTATATTAATGAAATATAGTCACAAACAAAGGATTTCTGCATCTTTAGTTACATATTGTCATCAAATAGATTGCAGAGCAATCATAGTGTCTTTACAAGCCTAATTCATTCTTACCCTCAAATCTTTTCACTGTCTGAAAGATGAGGAACTGTGTTTTGATATTTTGAAATAAAGCACATAAATCTCTGGCAAGTATGATGGGAGCTGTGTAGTTCTGCACACTGACCTTAGCCGGGCCTTCCATACGTTAATTTCAATATGTTAATGGAGAAATCCCAGCACTTCTGTATTGAAACATGTCCTGAATGTTTACATTGCTCTCAGAAAAATGTTTGTTTGTTGGTAAGGTGCAGTATAAATATTATTGAAATATTCAAGGAAAATCACAGGATCTGTTAAAACCCAATTCTCTTGATTTCATGCCAATGGAACAGAGGGCTTTGAGTAGTCAAGGAACTGAAAGTGTAGTTTGAGTATGGTAAATAATGTTTATCTGTGGTGACCAAAACTCATTACTCCCATTCTATTTCAATAATAGTTACTATTTGTGCTGGCTAAATCTAAGGAAAATAAAGATTTGGGGTTTTTCCTTAGGATTGTTTTGTGTCAGTGATGAAGGTAAATTTCTGAGCATGGGCATATTGACTTAGACAAAAGAAAATTGTGTTCCAGTTTTTCACGTTCACCCAGTTCTGTGGTATTTTCTTGTGGAAGGCTATTGGTTATAATATCAATATCATTCTTAATGTTTCCATGGCTTTGTTCTCCATTTGATGGAGGCAGAAGCACAGAAAAGCCACGAGAACAGGACTTGTGTAACATGCAAAGCTTTATTTGAAACTCAAGCTGCATTAATAGCTTTTGCTGTGGATTCATCCTCATCTGTGCTGGAAAACTGAAACGAGGGCCAATCCTGAACACTTAGACTTTATTATTATTATTATTATCCAAAGCAGCACTAAGTAAGGGCACAGAGATTTGGTTACTAATGACACCCTTGTTTCTTTGCTGGGGCAGTGCAGTAAAACCCCTCGGTGTGGAACTGATGGAGCAGCTCAGAGGAGGAACGAGCAGCATCGCAGGGCCCTGCAACAAACAGCCACACATTTTTCTTACATCTTTCTCATTAAGTTTTTAAAGCCTCTGCTGGCTTTGTGGGCTCACTGCTGGGAGCTGGAAATGATGGATGGAATGAGAAAGGAAGGCCAGGTTGTGCTGCAGTCGCTGCTGGGTGGTGTTGGATGTTATCCTGAGCTCATAAAAAGCCAGGACAGAGCTGAGCAAACAACTTACTGTGTGCTCCTTCACACGGCAGGGCTGGCCGTGATCACTGACTGCCCTGATCCTGTGTCTCAGTGGGGTTTTCACTGCTTTCCTGCACCTTTCAGCTGGCAGTTCTGCAAAGGTGGACTCCCCTGAGCTCACACCTACTTCAAGAGGATCCACCCATACTGAACTGACATCCCAAGGGGCAAAACTTGAATCCTGACTCTGCCCGTGTGTTTCTGCATGACTGTGCCCAAGTCAGGTGGGAAACAGGGAAACACTGTGTAGTGGGAATAGCCCCATTCCAAGGATGGCTTTTGGGGTTTTGTATCCAGTGACTTATCAAGCACAAGCTCTACTTGAGTTCACAGATCATTTTTTAGTTGATTTACTTGTTTCAAGGCTGCATTTGCTTTTTTTTTTTACTCTTATTGCTCTGCCATTTCCCACAAATAAAGGCAGAGAACAGCTTTGCTTTTTTCCACTATTACTCCTGCAGTTTGCTTTGCTATGTAATACAAATAATAGTACTATCTATATATATATATATGACAAATGGAGTTTTACACAGGAGCGTGGATCTTTTTAGATGTCATTCTAAAGAGATGTGCTGCCAGAAAAAAAAAATAGGTAGAAGAAAGATATTAAAAGGTACAATAGAAAATTAAGGAGAAAGGGGGACTAATATGTATATATATTTGCCTATAATCCATTTCTGTCTGGATCTTGCTGATCTATGATGTTGATATCAGAGTTCAGACTCTATTGGAATTTTAATCAAGCCCATTCATGTGTTTTTGTCACATTCTTTGATTGAATGTTAATTTGGTTTGATGCGGGAGACGAGAGAACAGGGCATTGGAAACAGTCAAAAGTTCAACCCAAACGCATTTCCTCCCAAGGAATGGGCTTGGTGCAGCCTCTCAGCTCTGCAAGCACCAGGAGCTGTGCTGGGAGTTCCAGGCTTGGCTGGCAGCAGGACAGCCCAACCGAGGGAGAAGCTGTGGTGGATGGTGCACAGGGGGATTGGAGCCACCCCACCCTCCTTGTGCCCCTTCCAGTCCCACATAGCACAGACTGACAGGGCCCAGTGACACCACATGGATGCACCTGGCACCAGAGAGGTTTGGCACAGCCTGAGCTGGAGGTCTGCAAGTGTGGGGAGTGAAAGGGAACTTGGGAAGGTTGGGTTGGAGATGCAGGAGCATGAAACGAGAGGAGCCTGTCCAGCTGTGCAGAAGGGATGTCCTTGTCATCCCTTATTAAATGCATCCTACAAGCCAGGATGAATCATCACACAGGAGTCTTTCTTTTCTTCTGGTTCCAGAGAGCTGACATAAAATAATCATTCAAAATTTAAATTTTTATGATCCTTTTTAAGCCAATTTGAGTTTTAAATATTTTTCTTCTCTAATGGTATTGGCTTTATAATGACATATGGTCCCAACTTGTAAAACAAAGAGAAGATGAAGTGAATGTAAGTGTTGAAAAAGCTGATGAGCCCCAAATACTTTGCCTAATACCTCGAAATAGTCAGGTGGGCAGGTTTGCCCCCCATTTACACAAATGAAGTCTGCAATTCATGCACAGTCACAGGCAGGCTCCAAGCATCCTACAAAGTCCAGTAGGATTGCCTCTGGTCCTCTCATTTGCTACCAGCAGGTTGTGACAGCGAGGTGAGGCAAAAATGAAGAGCTTCAGCAGTCTTTGGTGCAGAGTTCATTTTTCCCCCTGCTTATTTCAAACAGAAAAGGCTCTTGTTTGGTCATTACAGCAGTGTAAGTCAGGAGATGCTCCTGATTTAAGGTGATATCAGTAACTGTGTGGGAAGAAAGAGGGACTGTACCTCCCTTATCCAGGGACTATGAATGCCTGCCTTTCCTTTTAAAATAATAGTTGATGTAATTAGATATAACTTATGATATGGAGGCTTTCATTTTTATATTAAGAGAAGCTCCATTCAATATCTTGATCATTAGGTTGGATGAGCTTTGGCAATCTCTTCTCAGAAAATGTTTGCTACTTCTTAGTGTGAGCTCTGTAGAGATGTGGTTTATTTTTTAATCCCTCTCTGGCAATAACACCACCTGCTCTCTACCTGTACCTCTCCTTTATTGCTGAACCCACACATGTACTCTGGGTGCTTTCCTATGAATCCAAAGTAAGTCAGGGACATGATCCAAGGCCCTGAAAAGTCAGAAAGAGGTTTTTTTCCTAGCTAGTAGGCTTTGGAGCAAGCCTCTGGTGGGTAATTTAGTCTGATGCTTGTTGAGTGGTGCTTCACGCTCTGAACACATTACACTGTTGCACTGTTGTCCATCCTCAGGCTGCCTATTAATTTTTAGAAAGAGTTTAAGTTGTTGGTTATTGGCCTGTAAAGCTCTTAGAGGTTTGGGAGCTGTCTGAGGCTCCCTCCCAGTGAAGCTGCTGGACTGATGATCAGCATCGAGGCCTGAGAATGAGGGGCATTCTCCAGGCAAGATGCTCAAGATTGAAACTCCCTGTAGAAAACCCACATTTTACGACTCCAGCTGGGCCAAAATATAACCTTTGAGTGTGTAAAACAGTGCAAGGGGAATTTGTACTTCACCAGGGGTTTGGAGAGGATGATGGCTGAGAAGAGTTTATTGTAGAGGGGTGGGGAGCTCAGCTGAGTCAGGGTGTACTTCTAACTTAGCATTTTTGAATCCAGAACATGCTGAACTGGTCTTAATACTGGAGCAATGATTTGGCTCATCCTATGTTTAAGTAGACATGCACATGTGAGTACTTAGGGCTTGAAAGACACCTCTTAATAAAATGTAGCCCACTTTGGTGGGAGCGTATTTGGGTAGGAAGAGACTTTCTTCTAATGATTTCTCACATAGAGAATCCTGAATTGTCCTTCTTGATCAAGGTATGGCAATCTCTGCATTGATTCCCTTGGTAAATGTAGGCTGATTTCCTAGTGAGTTGTAGTCATGATCATTTCCAGTGTTATCACCATATCTGTTCAAGTTGTGAACCTGCATAATAAAATACAGTTTGAACCTCAGTGTTCCTGCCAAATCTGTTTAAGCATGGGGATGATTTGCTGACACATTTCAGCAGCAGGCTCTCAGGAACGTGTCCCTGTAAATCCTCCTCTGTTGTTTGCTTGGCCAGGGATGCTGGTTGTAAATGGGATGCGACTTGGTGCTGTCTTGTGATTGCTCTTCCAACCATGGCATGTTTGCCCAGTGCTCAGCTGAGGGAAGCAAGCAGGCTGGGGAGCACTTCATAAGGCAAGATGTATCTCTTCAATATTAAAGTCACAAATCCGTAAGGAGTGCAAATATTCTGTCTCTGGGATGCCAATTCCCTTTTATGACTCCCTCAGTAATTACTTAGTAATATTTATTACTAAGCAGGGTACCAGGGAATAAGGGGGGGTTTTGGAGATGGAACCCAAAGTGAAGCAAAGGTGTTTGGTAACAGTGAGATCTGCAGTGAGCTCATCAATGTAGGGCAGACGAAACAGAGATGGATTTTAAAAGCCATTTGTAAAAAAAATAAAAATTATAGTCAAAGGTATTTGCAACTGATGCTAATTTGGGATGCAGAGCACAATTTTCTTCCCTTGCAAACTCGGCTTCTGCTTCCCTACTGCTCCCAGTGCAGTCCCTCTGCATGAGAGAACCACGTTAATGCACTGGGTTCCCTCCAGCTGCTCCGAGCTGATAGGACAGTTGATATTGGAAACATTGACGTAGGTTATAAACTCCTCAGGGTTTGGATAAGATGACTTTGTGTAGGTTGATCACAGCACAGAGGGACTCAGCCCTGTCTCCAGCTTCCAGGCTCACACACAGCCAACCAAATGCCTTCTGTTTTGCTGGTATAGGGAATTTTTAAGGCCAAAGAGAGCATTAGGTTATCCAGTAAATGCACTTGGCTGTTATTGTCCTCCATGGACCTGCAGAGGTGAGGATGATAGAGCTGGCTTGGGGATGAATCAAACTCGGGTCACACCAAGCCTGGGTGCAATAAACACCTTTTCTGAGGGAAAAATCCCTTCTGTGCAGTTATATTTGCCCATTGCAGCCGACCTTGGCTGGGGGTTCTCAGTCTTGCAATAATACTGGTGTTATTAAAACTGGCTGCAATCTCTAGAAATACGTGCTGTGAAAGTAAGCAAAACCTGACTGTATCTACCCATCATTCAGAGTTTTCCTTTCCAAAGGGAGCTGCCCAATGAAAATTCAGAATGCACTCATGCAAATGTGTGTAACCATTCCATATATAAGCTCATTTAGCTTATATGTATGTATTTTGCATTTTCATTCTGGGCATATATGAATAAGTGAGTATATATATACATATACATGCATGCACATGCTTTATTTTTTCTTCTCTTTTTGAAATTCCAGCAATGTGAATCATAGACTTTTAAAAGCTTTTCAAAAATAAAGACCTTGGGCAAAATCAATAAAAGCAGTTTAATTGGAAATGAAATTACTAAACTCTTCTGCCTAAATATAGATTACCACAGTTTTTCATTTTTGTTACTGAATGGCATAAAATTTGGAGGGAAAGCTGAAAATTTCAGCCTTGGCTCAGACCTTCCTGGCAGTCTCAAGCCATTCAGATATTTTTCACTGTTTAATTATATTTAATGTCTTAGGACTGACTAAACTGAATGGGTATGGTAAGCTTTTAAAATTAATTGATGCTCTCTTATTTTAATAAATGCAAGGATGGAATAAAACCCTAAGCTTCAGCCTGCATAGTGGTGCTTCCCTCTGAACATCCATGTCCACAAAGGCAGCAGTCTCATTGCCCTCCTTCTGTAATACATTCATATTTGATGGAGCAGAACAGCACAGAGTCAATAGACGGTTTAATATTATGATTATGGTGATGTAAAGCCCAGTACTTGGCATGTTTCTCATCTCTAGAACCTCAAAAGCCTCCTGCCTGCACATGAGCCAGGTTAGATCCTGTGGGTGCACCCTTATTGTCTGCAGACATTTGGCTGTGTCACTGGCAGAGGAGGGGTGGGATGGAAGCTCACCTGGCTACCAACACACCCACCTGTGTGCTCATGGCCCGAGGTGATCTGGCCCATCCTCTCCAGCCAGGCATGAAGGACCCTGCCAAGAGCCACCAGAGGAGCTCTGTGTGGTGGAATGGGCGCTGAGATGAGAGGGAAGAGGTGGCTTATTTGGGTTATTGATGTTAAGATGATGTGAAATGCATTGGGCCACATGGCTGCATTTATAAACATAATTACCAATACTTAATGAAGGATACTTAAGGAGAGGAGGAATTACTCTGAGCTTTGAAGTGCCAGGTTGTTTGCAGAAGGAAGCTGAGGATTTGGATCAGTAGGGCTGGAGATGAATTAGGATCTGAGACATGCAATAGCATTGCTACGGGTGTCTGGGTGACCTGACGTGCCACTCATTCCATCTCATCCTTGGATGACTCCAAGTTTCAATGGTGAGAGAAGGAGATTCACTCCTTTCCTGGTTTGAAAGGGAAAGGATGTTGAAGTAGAGAGGACCAGTGTGGTGCCACTGCCCTGCTCAGCCTGCAGATAATGCCTGCTCTGAGAAGTGGACAGTTAACTGTCTGCTGGGTCTTTTCATCAGCATGAAGTTTCAGCCAGTGTGTTTAAGTTCAATCCCTATTTATCTGATGGACAATACGTAAGAATGGAAGAGCTATACTTGGGTCAGAGCAGAGGTTTCAGTATGTCAGGTATTGCAGCTTTGACAGAGACCAGCAGCAGACCTTGGGAAAGGAATGCAGGGTTTGGGTAGGCAGGGAGAGAGCACCACACAGTGCAGACCCTCACAGCTTTCTTCCATGGCACAATGTTCTGTTCAGATCAATTCAGATCCTTCCCTAATATATTTTTAGCTATCAAACATGAAAATGACACGGAGAAATGAAAGGTATTTCCTCTGCTCAGAGAAGGATTCTTAGTGCAGGCAGAATTAGAGACCTCAATTGGCCTGCTTCCCCTTTCATCCTGCCTTTCACATGGCTCAATAAGCTGTCACAAGGACTGCAGCCCTTTCATTTTGCTAAATAATCCACAGTGCTTGGTTTCAATTCGATATTTGTTTTGCTTTGGTCTTTTCCTCCAATATTTCTGCTCTGCCACTGTTGGAGGCTCCTTTTCTGCAGGGCTGCAGGATGTCTTAACATTTTGGCCTTGGCTGTGGCGTGTGTGTCCTGTGATTGATTGCGTTCATTAGGCAGCTTGACTGGTGTTTGTCTCACCATCAATAGATACGTTAGCAAACAAGATAAGTGCCGACCAGCACACTCGCTGTAGTAATTACTGTAGCTTCAGATAAAGCATGTAGCACTGGAGCCACTCTGTAATGAATCCTTGTTGACATGAAGCAGGAGATACATTTTATATATATATATATATATATTAGACTTTGAAACCTTTCAGAGCCAAATAGAAAGAGTTGCAAAAGAAGAAAATGCCTCCTTCTTGAGGGCAGTGTGTGTAGCACCTCAAATAATGAGAGCATAGTTAGTGCATGGCACCAGCTTTGAGCTGAAGCACTTTGTTTTGTGGATCCAGGGACATCCAAGTGTCTCACAAAATTGGATCGATTTTGATGAAATCTTCTTATTGGAAAACACAGCAGCAGCAAAATTTAATACACTCCTACACAAAAATTTTGGACAGTCTTACACCTTCCCGTTTTGAAATGTCCTTTTCTCTTACTTAATATGCAGTTAGGTCCTTGAAATGAAACTGTTTTCCAGATACCTTTAATGTTCTTCACTCCCCTCCCGTGCATTATGTTCCAGTTTTCCCCAAGCCTGACTCAGCATCCCTCATGCCTGTTTATCTCAAGCTGTTCCTCTCCACTGGCTCCCTTGGCCTCAAAGAGCAGTTGCAGAGCAAGTGCCACTGAACTCAACATGCTCTGAGAATCTGCCAAACGCACAGCTTTGGACTTCGCTGTGCTCACCTAGTCCTTTCCCAGCCTCGGGTCAGCCAAATGGGAGCAGGGGGGGGTGGTTTATATTAAAAAAAAAACCAATACCCAACAAGAGAGTGACCCCTTTATATGATGGAACTGGGGTGGTCCCCATGCCCTACATTGTGAGGGTCAGAGAACCTTTTATATGTGATAAATTAACTTCTAGAGCAGTGAAAAACTCTTGTAACGATTAAATACCATTTGCTCACAGCTTCTGGTTCTGTATTGTTTCAAGCAGTCAGGTTCCCAAAGACTGCTCATCCCCCCAAGTTGCTTCAAGATATAATTTGAGGAAGCATAGAACTTCTATCATGATTTTAATTAATTATCTGCCACACCTACCCCCTACTTAATGTTCAACGGGTAGTGCAGGGGATGATGATCCCTGCAGCAGGTGATGTAGCTGTCTGTCTGCATCATTTTAACAATTTCTAATGTGCTTGATAAAGATTTTTAATGGCACTGATGCTTTAAAAAGCTCTTCTGGAAACTATGCAACAAGAATTTGCAGTTCTGTGTGTTATGTGTGCCACGGGAAGTTTTTAAACCCAGCAGGCAGAAGAGAAAGTACCTTAAAATAAGTTATTTTAACACCAAAGAGGCTCTTGGAAGCTATTTGTGAACATTATCCAGCTATCTTATCTCAAGCATCAATTTCTGCAATGAGGTGCAAAGCACAGACGAATGAGATGAATCTTAGTTACCTTCAAAGCATGGGGAAAATTTCACAGAGAGGATTAAATATAAGACAAATGAGAGAGCCCACTGGGAAGAGATTTAAAAGCATTCAGTCCCCACATCAGAGGTGATAGGTGAAGTGGTAGAAGTTATTTTGCCTTAATTGAGACTCCCTGATGCCGCTGCAGACTCATTTAGATCACTCACCCTCTCGCACTCCTCATGTAGGAGTGATTCCGAGGGACTCTAGAGGGGTGCAAGGTCTGTGCTGAAAAGCCAGAAGGAAGGATGTGTTAGAGGTGCATTATAACTTCAAGACCAGCCAACTTTGATGAAGTCACACCTTATTCATTACATTATTTGCAGCCATCCAAATTTGTGAGCCCCAGGCATGCGAGTGACATCAGCTTTGTCTTGAGACTGTGGCAGGGGTATGTGTCAGGAGCCTGTAATTTAAAATGAATGAGTTTTAATGAGCCCCAAATGATTGCTTGTACCTGCACACGTGTGGGGTAAGAGCATATAAATCAGAGTTGTTGTTCTGTGTTTCCTGGAGTTACAAATCAAAGCAGTTTGTCCCAAAACAGAGGTAAGAGCTACATTGTGGTGCAAGGCAGAGCAGGGAGAATTAAACAGTGTCAGTGGAAGGGGGATCTGTGATAGTCCAGAGAAATCAGCAGTTGTTTCCAGATTACCAGGACAGCATTCTTCAGTTTTGGGTGTGAGTCCATCTGGCATTTGGCTGACTGATGGGCCAGACAGGGCACGGCAGTCCCCCCACTGACTGTAGGTATATCTGTCTTAGGATGTCTTTTCCTCTCTCAGATTTACTTGAAGTTTGTCTTGCTGTGGATTTGAGCTCCGTAGGAGTAAATTTCTGCAATTAGCTTCAGCTCTGGCTTGAGGTAACAGAGCCCTGAAGAAATAGCTCTGTATCATAAAAGGATGACCATGTTGAACCTGGCATAATTCCTGCAGCAGTCTCAAAATTATGTACCATCAAATGTCATGTCACGTCCCTCATAATGGTCATTAGCAATTATGTCACACTGGATCACAGAAAACATGGTGAATTTGGTACTAACAGAGCAGAACAAAGTCTTTTCTGGCTTCCAAGTCTTGTTCTTTAATCTCTCTCACTGGACGCTGCAGTTCAGCACTGGCAGGGAATCTTGGTGCTCTGCAGCTCCGTGCTTGCCTTTAGTTTTAGGAAGACGTCAATTCTAGAGAAAATTCTGCCACAATTAAGCACGGAAATGTGGTAATTTGTGCAGGACCAGCATGTTATCTGTGGAAACCAGCCCTCCCCTGCCTTGTGTTCACAGTGCCTGTGAACTCCAGGCAGCAAAAGCCCTGGTGTGTGGCCACCCATGGCCCAGGTTAGCACAGCTTTGCTGCTGCAGGACAAACTGCTGTGCCCTGAAGGAGAGGAAGAGGTGCCAGCTCTCACAGGTCTGAGAGTTTTCTGGAGCAATGATTATGTACTTGCATTGGCAAGAACTAGCCCGGAGAACAGATGTGTTGGTTGTATCAGGGCTCCCTTATTGCCAACTCATGGAATAATTTTTCAGATGCCAAGAGAATAAATATGAGCTGTCTGTTGGAGTATTCAGCTAAGATCCAGCAGACTGGCTCTTCTGTGCTACAGTGACATTGTTAGGGAGGGAAGAGTTATGTTTGATGGGAATTCTCCGAATGGCTCAGAAATGGGAACAGGAAGGAGGGAAGCATCGGCATGGAGTGGTCATTTTTCAGGAAAAGCATTCCCTGAGAGAAAGGACAGTGAGAGGAATGAGCAATACCCACACCCATTACATCAGCAGAGGGCGGAAAAGGAAGCTCCTCTTTGTGTTGAAGTCCCCCCAGTCATTTGATGAATAAGAACACAAAAGACAAATAGCAACACAATCTAAATACCACCCCAGAGAGGGGGACGTTTCTTTTGATTTTTATCTGCCTGACGATCTCAGCAGACACTGCAGTGAACTCCTCTTGTCTCAGTTTTGTAAGTGAGATTCATATCTGAACAAAATCAAAGTCTGAAGGTTTGTGGGTGCCTTTAATTGTATTTTGTTTACAAAAGTAAACACTGTCTACCCGACAAGTTTGAGCTGTTGAATGATGAGACTAATTTTGTGCACACACACTGCCCACAGGCCGGGGCTCTAATGAGCTTTAATTATCACGCATAGGGGGAAATACACACGGACTCTTCTGGTAACAGTTTGTTACTACCAAGCTCTGACTGACTGACATCGGACATCAATCTGGCTGCATGGGAGTTTGTCTTCCCATAAGACAAAGCTCATTTATGTAGTGGACGATCTATTAAGCAACAAACATTGTCCTACAAGTCTGTTAAATGTCACAGAAGAGTTGTGAGCGGAGCTGGTCACTGTGATTTCTCTTGAGATTCATGTAAAGTCAGCTTAGTTGAAATTGGGATGAATCATCGCTCCCTTGAATTTGCTTGGATTTTCTAAGAATTTTCTCTTGTGTTGAACTACTGTGAAGTTCACAGTGTTGTAGAAATAATGTTACCTCTAATGTTTTGAACAGGAGTGTGTCCAGCTCTTTAACCACATTGTTTATTGGGAACTCAGCTTCCTATTTGGTGAGATGGAAGAGCACCTCTACATCCCATACAGTGCATTCTCTTTGAAAACCCAGCATGACAAAAAGGACTTCTAATTTTAGACCCTTCAGATTGCTAACATGCCCTCAAAACAGAAGTCATAGATTGGCATGTATCCTTAATGTAATATAATGCACATTATGTTCTTCAAAGACCTGCTTAACCTACTTTCTGGCAATGTTGCTGCTGTGTTTTTCTATAGCTATTTTTCTTCCTTTGTGTAACTTGTAATGATCTCATGTAAAGCTGGTCATTTTACTTTACTTTGAATATAAATTATTTTAAAATAGTGATGATTCTGAATAAGGGTCTTACTGAGCTCTATAAAGTACCTTTTTTACATTAAACGCCATCTGCAGCTATTCTTTGGTATAGGCTGCGTTTCTGGGAGATAAAAGATGTGATTTTTTTTCAAATTATTTAAAAAATGAAAAAAGCCAATACATCAGGAGAATGACTCTAACACTGGCAGGTTGTGACCTTTCTCATCTTTTCAGCTTGTTCCTCCAAAGGGTTCTGACATTAACAGAATGTATTTGCTAAAGTGTTTTCTCTAAATTGCCACACTACCACTGTACTAATCATGGAACCACAGAATGGTTTGGGTTGGGAGGGACCTTAAAGCTCACCTCGTTCCACCCCGTGCCATGGGCAGGGACACCTTCCACTAGACCAGCTTGCTCAGAGCTCCCTCCAGCCTGGCCTTGGACAGTAACAATCCTGTGTCACTTCTGAAAGAACTTTCCTCTTCTCTTTTTATGAAAGTGGCTCATAAATCGCACATTCCTCTTTCAACCAACCATAACTGCACTCAAATCTGCCTTTATCCTTCCTTTTTGAAGTAGAACTTGTGTAACTGTTATGTATTTTTCATTTACTGATCATTCTAAAAACAAATTAAATAAGTAAACACAGCCCAGAATCTGCCTTGAGATTAATTCTGGGTTTACTGCAGTGTCATTCAGTTTGTGTTGGAAGAGCTATTTCTGATTTGTATGAGTGTAAATTCATAATCAGAACCACACTTTGAGGCCACAACCCAGCTAAGCATTTAATTCCCTTATTCTCCATAACAAGTTTATGCAAATCGTTTCTTGGTTGGCTGGTTGTTGTTGTCAATGCCTGTGCTGCTGCAGTCCTGGGTGTCAACAGGCAGCTGTTTGTTTGGAGCAGCTTCAACACGAGCTGTCAGTGGGGCTGGGCTGGCAGTGGGGACCTGGGAAAGCTGCACTCAGGGTAAACACCAGAGCCACAAACCACAGCACCCTGTCAGCTGTGAGGAACCCACTGAGCTTTGCCAAAACCCAGAAGAGAGAGATGGAACACACTCCCTTATTGAAACGTGGAATTGCTGAGTAAAAGGAGAGGACGACTGTCCTCTTGGACATGGGAGAAGGTTCAGAAATGCAGGATGTTCCAGAGATGGAGCTGAGGAAATTTCCTGACAGAAAACGTGGAGGTGAAAAAGCTTTCTATGCTTCATATTTACTACATGTAGTCTTTTATTTAACCTTTGCTCCGTGAGGTGTTTGCCTCTAGGCAAAGTAATTCAGGATCCTTGGGTTTGAGGAATATTTTATAGTCATTTTAATCAGAACCATCAAAGGAACTCAGGGAGAAGGACTGGGCAAAGCTCAGGTGGGACTCCCCAGTTCCAGCAGTTGGCAGAAGGTCTGTGGGTGGTGTGGCTATTCCAGACAATCATACAGAAACCTAAAACCATCCCCTTGGTTTAACCATTGCTGTGGAGCCTTCCAAGCTCTGCCTGCTCCAGAGGAAAGCACAGGAACAGCTGCAGCCTCCTGGGAATGAGAGAGGAAGGAGCTGCAGTGCCACCATCAAAAAGGCTGACACATTCTGGAATCTAAAGAGAATGTCACATTTGGGAGGGCTTTCTGGTATCTGGTTATTATTTAAATGTTTGGGTATGAAACTAAAGCCTGATAGCAAGCCACAGATTAGCAATTCTGGTCCTGGCTATATGTTCCGTCTTCTGTATTGAATTTCTGTATAAATTAGAAGAGCATTTAACCCAAGGCACCCTTGGATTTGTTTGCCTGCCTCTCACAGGCTACTCTTTTTAGTGGGTTACTCCTGGGATTCAAGTTGAATGTGTGAATTAACAGGGACCTGCTGCTGGAGTGGTTTGTTTGAAAGACTGAGACTTCAGAAATTCATGCCCAAATGAGTAGAACCTCCTGAAATGCTACAAATCTGTAGGGTGTAGGGGGGGTTAAATTCAGTTCTGGTAGGGATTTTGTGTGTGTTTGTGTGTGCTTTGAAGACTATGGTGTGGTGAAATAGAGATTTTCTTGCAACAACTCTTCAATTTATATTTAATTGACTTTCTGTAAAATCATCTATATTTTCATATGATTTTTCCCCCTAGAAAATGCAATGTGTGCATTTACTGCATTTTTCTAATAAGGTGATAAATAGTGTGTGTAAAATGAATAAATATAAAAAAGAGACAGATAGGAACATCTGTTCATAGAAATTACTTTGAATTTGCTAATTCCTTTTTTTTCATTTTACCAGGTCTGGTTCTTCAAGTCAGTTTTTCTTAAAAAATTGGCAGAGGGCGCAAATAGGCAACAGTATGAGAATAATTGCTTCCTGCTGACTTCTAATAAATAACAAGCTTATTACATATAATTTATGAAGTGAAATAATAAGGAATTTATTCCTGTTTACACCAATCTGACTGCAGAGAAACAGAGACTAAATTTCTGTTCAAAAGGGATAAAACTGAAGGCATTTCAGCCTCAAAGATGAAAGAATAAATTCCTGTGGTTTTGGGCAAAAAGAAGAAATCCCCGGTGGTTTCCCCTACATGTGGTTACACACCTGAGCCTGGCCACAAACACAATATATTCATTGCCTTTCAGCAATTTAGTCCAAGCAGATCCTTTTGACTCCTGAAGTCTTGTAAACAAACAGAAGTCTCTTTGGTTTCTTTATTCACAAAGCTCTAGTTCAGCTCAGGGCATCAGCACTGGAGAAAATCTGGACGGAATAACAATGGATTTCTCTTTTGAATTCATGAAACCCTCCCTTAATGAAATTTGTTCCAACATCTTGAAAGTCGCAGGCTGTGGTTGTTTAGCAGCAGCAAAGGCTGCTGCCCTTAGGAAGGGTTTCTTTGCAGGGTGAGCTTTAAGGTCTTGGTTCTGTGCCTGTGCTGGGAGCAGGGTGGGAGCTGGGGAGACCTCCAGGCATTGCTGCTCCTGGCCAGCCCCACAGGGTCCCTCCCCGAGCAGCACCTGAGCACGGCGAGGCTGAGGGGCAGAGCTGGGAAGGAATGGAATAGCTCATTCCTGGGCAGGAGAAAACAGTGCCTTCCTGTAGCCCTGTGGAGGAACCACTGCAGGAGGGCAACAGTGCCCCTTGGCACACCCTTTGGTTTTGGTTGATACAATATCTACAATAAAATTATCTAAATAAATAACATTCCCCTCCAGTGAAGCCTAAGCTGCTTTTCTAGCAGGAGCTTCCCTGTGCTGCCTCAGAAGTGTTTTCTGTTCCATAAGGCACATGCAAGTTCCCTCTCCCTCCACCTTCCTTCGAGTTTCTCCCAGCACAAACACAGCATCTAGGATCTCATTTGGGTGCTGGGTAAAAACATGAATATTGCACTGGATGCCTCCAAAATGAGCAAGTAATAAAAGAATCTGTTTATGCACACAGACAACTCGTTTGGTGTTTGCCAGGGACTGTTCCAGAGATGCTGCAGTTGCTTCAAAGGCATCTGTAATAGTAGGAGGGGGGAAAGGAGCAGGAAGGGATGGGGTGAAGACTCAAACAGGATTCAGCTGGAAGCAAAAGTGCAGGGAAGCAGTTGGGTGAGATGGTGCTCCAGCCTGAAGTAAAAACCTCAGTGATACATAAAACCCCTCAATTTTCCTACTGTGAAATAATCTTTTTCAGTGTAATCCATGAACATCTTCCTGTTTGCTGTGGATAATATCTCTCAGCAAGGTGTTAATCAAAAGAGATCTTACTAAAACCCAGGGTTTTGACACATTTATTTTTGGTGAGTATTCTGCTTTATTAACTAACCAAAGAGAAATCAGAGGAAGCATGCACCCTGCAGGGAGATATATATATATATATGTTATGTTATGTTATAAAAAGGTTTTTTATAGAAAGGTTAGAAACCTTTTGTTTCTGATTGTTGGTTATTTGGAAACTATATGTAGAACCTCTAGAAATAACGGGGATGATTATGTTTTATAGGCAAGAAGGGATTAATAAAACTCATAATGCTCAAAGAAACAGCTGTTTCTCTCTTCTGTACTGCTTCTAAACCCTCATCTAATGCCGAGTGAGTCAGCTGGGAGACGCCACTAGTGTTAAAAAAGAATTAAATGGAAAAGTAGTGGTTATTATTTGAAAACAATTATTCTCTAATTGTGCTTTGAGGAGAGGAAAAGAAGAAATCTGCTGGTAAAATAATTTATAATTGGAACAAAGTATAGATTAGGAAGAAAAGACCTTTTAAAATAAAGACTTCCTAATCCATAAGCAGAGATGAAGCAACAGCAATAAGGCTGTTATTAGTGTGTTTTTAAAAGGCTGCCTCACTCCCAAGTGGCTTTGAGGCAAAGGAGTGGAGTGGGGGCTTCCTCCTGGGGCTGCTGGCAGGGCAGGGAACTCCACCTGGACATTCCCAGCTCTGCTGCTCCGTGGGGCAGGGAACGGCATCTCCTCACCCTTCTAAACCTTCACTCTGTTCCACTTTGGCCTGGGGTGGGTTGGAGTGTCGAGGGTTCAAGGCAGAGACTCTTTTGATACACAACATATGGAATGTCTGGCTTCGACTTCAGTGGTTGATGATGGTAGAAAAGAGTTGCTGGCATTTCTGGGCCTTTCTTTTTCTCTTCATTTATTTTTCCTGTTGCCTGGAACATTCATATGATTTTGCTGCCTGACTGGCAGAGGGAGACAATAGGGTTGTATCTCCATTATACACTTTCCATTAGAAGTGCATATATTTAATAGTTATGGCTTGCAGTGACCTTAAGCCACATGATGTAATACTTATTCAATTTTTAATAAAGGCAGAATTCCCATCAAGGTTGAGGGTTGTCAGTGTGAAAGAGATGTCGAGATTTACCCAATAGATTATAAAATATTCTGCCCTGGTGCCTTATATCTTTTCAATAATGTATTTTAATGGCATCTCTGGAAATGCAGGGATACTCTAATTTGATAAATTAATGGGCTTTCTATTAGTCTTTGTAAAGAACTTTGATCCCATAAATACCTTAGATTTACAAATGGTATCTTCATAAATGTGTCCAGCATGTCTACTTTTACTCCTTGTCCTTCTGCTTTGTTTTTGTTTCATTTAATTTTACTTTTCCAACATACCACTGGTTTTTGTTCTAGCTAAACAGCCAAACCTAAACCATGACAGCAAAGGCAAATAAATCTCTACTCCTAAGTTTGGTGGGGAGTTGGCATTCAGGAACTCAGAGATCACTCTTATAAAAAAGAGAAGGGAGAAAGACCCCAGTAAAAGACACCAACAGCAGTTCCATCAGTAGCCTGAGAGCCAGAGGAAACACTGGCAAAGAAATTGTTGCTTTATTCTTTCCACTTTCCAGCTTTTTCCCTTTTCAGTTGCCTGCAAAAACTCGCCACAAACGAGATTCCCTTTGTGGATGTCGAACCTGACACATTTTGTGTAATTGCAGGTTGTGTTAAAGGTGTGATAAGACAATGAGACAGTGGTAAATTCAAATGCTGGGTTTCCCTTTTCTCCCCAGTGGTCACTGTCTCTATTTTATCCCTGTTTCAAAGACTCTGCTGCAACTTGCTGCACTTCTCAAAGTTCACTCTGAAGGAGGTTGAAAATAAATGAAGAAGACCTTCTTGAGGCCAAAGGCAGTAATTTATTAGTCCTTAAGGCTGAAGTGTATAAATTTGGAAGGCCTTCAAGGGGCTAAAGAAAATAAATTAAGCCTAAAAGATGCTACTTCAGGGACAAAGATTTATCATTTGGGACACCTTCCACTAGACCAGCTTGCTCAGAGCGAGACATGTGAGGTCTATACTCATGTTCCACAGTTTCATAAGGGAGGCTCTTTGTTTCTTCTCTGAAAAATCTATTAGCTGCAAAACTACCAAGCCCACTCCAAGATTCGAGGTACCCAATATTTCCTCGCTCCTGGAATAAATTACTGTCCCCTCTCTCAGTGAAATTAGGCTGCTGTGCCCCTTCCTCTGCAGAATATTTTCATAGAAAAGAGTAAATTGTGCTGTTGCAGCTCTAAGACCCCAAGAGTGGCAGATCTGATTTATCACACGTTCCCTCTGGGACACTGTGGGAGCACTCTGGGGCATGTGGTGCAGATGTCCCTGTGTCACCAGAAAAACCAGGGATTTTAGGGAATTTTGTAGCATAGATAGCTCCTTGTGGGTCCAACACATGTGATTTGTTTTGGAGCAGGAGCTGGAAGCAAGTCCTTGTAGCCAGGAGTGCTGCCCGTGCTCCTGGGCTGGGCAGGCTGGCAGAGATCTGGTGGAGGGAGGAGAACTTCAGGTCTGAACTTTCTTGTTATCCCTCTTTGAAACCCAGCACGGAGTCAGGGGGCTGGAGGGATTCTGCAGAGCACAGAGGTTATTGTTGTATATCTGTCCCAAGGCTTTTACTTCCCCTGAGCTGCTGGAGGAATAGCAATAGAGGTGCTGCTCCCAGAACAGGGCTTTGTTTGTTATTTGGGATATTTCTTCACTTACAGGCTCCCCCTGGTTTGATGGAAGAGAGTTTTCTCTAGAATTTTCTGTTTTCCCAAAGAAATTTTTATTTCTACAGTATTTAGTTTGTTGATGAATGCATTTCAGTATTGCTAATTTTTTCCTCTTTTTTTACATCTTTTCTGGAGACGAAAAAAATCAGCCCCAAACCATCTGGCAAATTCCAGAAAATTCTTTAATCCAGGGGGTGTTTCACTTAGTGTGATGGAGAGAGGAAGCCACCAGGCTCCTGCTGGATTTGCAGTGTCCCCAGTTCCCTCCCATTTGCCCTGGGAATCTGTATCCCCTCTCTTTGATGACTGGAGGAGCTCCAGGTCCAAGAGGTTGGCCTCACTGTTCTCGTGTTTCTGACAGTTATTCAAAGGAGAGGCAAAAGCAAGTTCTATCTACAAGCCCTGCATCAACCAGTTCAGCATTTACTGCAGCTGACCTTCCAGAGTGTGAGTTGTGTTCAGCTGGCTCTGTGAGACATGGCAGCCCCAAGAACATGCCTGGGGGCAAGTCAGAACTCTTTTGGCAATTTTGCCTCTGGCTGACAGCTGTAAAAAGTGATAACTAATGAAATATTCTAAATGGGTAAATAACAAAGACAAAAAACTAGAAGACTGTAGACAGCTGCCCATGAAGCACGGAGTGAATGAAAGCTTTCTACGTGCAGAATTCAGTTTCTTTGCACACTTTGGCATTGATTCCCTGGTCATCACATAAACAAGCCTGGGAGTCCAGAGCAGTAGGCAGCAAAATCCTCATTAAGTCCCTCCTACTCGTGTTGTTTTCCCTCTGATCTCAGGTTTTCCTCTGCCACAGTGACGGGTGCTGTCAGTGCTTGGAGAGAACAGAACTGAAGATGTCGTATGGAAAGTTTTACCTTTGCTGATGTACAGATCAGGGCTTCTAAAGCTGCTAAAAATCAGAGAGGGAAGCCATATCCATGGAAGTAGCCCTGGATGGTTTCTCCATAAGGGGAATCTGGAATGCCACTGGTGGTTCTCCAGCAGCTGGGAATCATCCTGCATCAAGGCATGACCTCCTGCAGAGCCCACTTTGCTGTCCCACCCAACTTCAAAAATCCTTCTCTATCCCCTCCATATCATCTAATAAGAAAGGCCAGAAATATTCCAGGGGACAGAAACACTGCAGCAACTCGGGGTTTGTGGAACTCATTGTTTGCCAAGCTCTGACATTGTATTTGGGGCAGTGTGGCCAGGAGGAATGTCCCTGTGACCAGGTGACAGAGACCTGGGGGGACTTGTGGAGGTCCTGCTTTGGTGCTGAAAGAATCAGAGGCAGCATAAAAAGCCAGAAAAGTGCATTTTCCCCCACAATATCATCCAGAATAATTGTGTTGCCATAGTGATGAATAATTAAGCAAAGCTCTCTGCCTTCCAATATGTCACTTTCTTGCCTGAAGGAATTTTGTATTGTTTTTCAGGTGATATCAATTAAATTCAGCTTGAGTTATGACATGTTATATAACAGAGATGTCTGTATTTCCTACTCCAGTGGCACACCAGGGTTTGGTTCCTTCAAATATTTAATATAAGTTGCCCTGTGGGGCAATTCAGGAGCACTGCAGGCCAGGTGATGGTTGGGGTTTGTGAGTTATTAGCAGGAGAAAACATATTTATGGTCACAGAAATCTCAGAACCCAACAGTGGGTTCTTATTCTGTTCCACACGTACAGACAGAGATGTAGTGGGTGAAATAGTCCCACTTAATATTTGCCCTGTAGTCACAGGAAGGGAAGAAGTCTCCACACAGCCATTCCACACCGAGTTTTAACTCTGTGTTTGCTCAAAGTATGAAGAGGGGCAGCAGAACACACCAGGAATGCAGCTGGCACAGGTCTCCTGTGCAGCCTGAGCCACTCTGCCTCCTGTCCTGCTCCTGGGGAGGGAGCACTGAGCTTCTCCACAAGTCTGTGTACTCATCAGGCACCCTGACACACTCCCAGAAACTGCTGCCATGCTCACTGCTGACATTTGCTGAAGGAAGACAGTAGGTTTCCAGTCTCTCAGTTTCTTGACTCCACACTCATCCTGGGCTCTGAAAGTCCAGCTGAAGTTTTCCATCCTGTTCCTGCTAGGAATGATGAATTATTCAGTGGGAGATAAATGAACGAGCCTATTGATGACTGCAAATCAGAAATTAGTTTAGCTGACTTTCCAGGATCTCTATTGCCCAGAGGAATGGTTTGATATGGAACAGAACTGGCCAAAACCTGTTATATTGAGGAAACTGTAATTTGCTCAAAACCAGATTTCAAAACTATTTTAGTGGATGAGATCCTTTTGCCTGGTTCCATTCCTGAAAGGGTTTACTGTATATCTTGCCATAAAAGTCAGGCATTCCTCACTCAGCCTATGGAATGAAGCCACACTGAAGAGATTCAGCAGCATTACAGAGTGCTGACCATTGCAGCCCCTGAGCCCTGTGCTGTGTGACTGTGCAGAGCCCCTGGAGCCCCGTCTGTGCACGGTGGTGCCACCACTGCAGGGCCACAAGGCTTTGGATTTCCAGCCAGAGCCACGCATGGTGCAGCAATGGGAGTGAGAACAGTCCAAATGAATCTTGGCCAGAAGAGCAGGCTGTTCCTGCTGTGAAGAGCGCCCAGAGCTTTCCACTGCATCTCCTTATTGTGACAACAGCTATTAAACATGCAGTGCCACATTTCAAAATTCAGCAGTCATGCTTCCATCTGAAATCCCACAAATACTGACTGATTGATTTAAACCCCAATGATTTTCCTCTGTCTTGCAAACTCTTGCTAATGCTGACTTTCTCCTGGATGCCCAGTTGATTTATATGCACAGACACAGACAGATATGTAGAAAGAGAACTCTTTTTTTCAAATGGAAAGTAAAACTAAAGACATTCTTTCTGGTTTTCCAACATGACCATTAGCAAAAGCTGCAGCTCAGGAAAAAGCCTTTCCTAGGTTTTCCTCCATGAATCACACCATGACACTTGCCAGATCTGTGTGCACATTTAACAATTAGGACAGCTGTAGTCAGACTCCAGGGTTTTACTGTTTTAAGGCATTAAATGTTGTGGGGTTTCCTACATTTCTCTGCCTGAAAAAAAAAGTAGTGCAAGTATCTTAATCTGTTCATTTCTTCATCGAACACAAACAATTTGGCTTCCCCCAAGCCTTGTATTTATCACAAAGAAAAAAAGGAAAGGCATTTAGCCATAGAATAGAAAAATTAAACTAATTTTCTCTCCAGAAGAAGCAGATTTATATTATGAACGAGTAACCTATAGGGCAAAGTGAACTTTTGCCTTGTAAGAGAAGCTCCCTGCTGTCATTCCTCCCCCTTCCCCTTGATGTGTTCAATACTTTCTGGGGATGCACATTGTAAAACCTACAGAAGATCAAATCTCTGCCGGATTTGGTTTTATTATATAAAGGCAGTGCATTCAAGTAATTTGTGTCATGCTGCTCCCCTGCACTCCCTTGGCATAATCTGCTCCAGGAGGCATTAAGAGAAGCACAAGTGTGACATCTATTGAAGCCCCGGGCTCAGAGCAGCCTGTGTGCTGCAGCAGGGGCTGTGCCAGGCTCCGAGGGCTGCTCTGCTGCAGGGCTCGGCTCAGGGAGGTGGCACAGCAGAGCTTTACAGCAAAAGGCTAAGGCTGCCTTTGAGTTGCACGTGTTTTTTCATGTTCAATTTAACCCAGCTCTTGCACAAATTTCTAAAAGAATCATCCATCTGAGACTATGAGACACAAAAGGTACCAGAAAAGCCCCTGGAGCTGCAGGAGCGCGGCAGGCAAGGGATGCTTTTTGCTTCTGATGCCAATATGCTCTTCTTCCCCAGGCAGCTGCTATTGTCTGTTGATTAATGCACCCATCCCTGGAGGTTGGTGCTTACCAGGGTGTGTTAGCTCTGGGAACACCACGGTTATCCCAGCTGGAGGAACCTGAGGAGCCATCCCCGCTCTAATGGGCCACCTGCAGCTCTGCTGTGTGCTGGCCAAAGGACAATAGTGGGCAAAGCAGACCTTCCTCCTACCCTGCCACAGCTGATGTGTTACAGACTCTGTTACAGACTCCTTAGAGCTGATATCGTGTGCTTGTGTGTGGCTGGAGCCTGTCCACAAGTGTCAAACTTCCATTCCCTGCACTATGCCCAGAGAGTTCCTTGAATCATCTTTTGCAATTCCCCTGAGCCCACATTGCCCTTTTTCTGGTAGGACCCAGATTTTCTGGCAGTTTTCTTAATTTCTGACAAATCAAAATGGGGTATTTTGCACTCTCTCTAAAACAGGCAGAGAGGTTCTTCTTGAACTTCACCACAAGGTCTACTCATGGTGATCTCAATCATCCCACTTGGATCAAAGGCAGAGTTTTCTGTTTGTCACCTCAATTCAACCCTTGTCATTCCCCTTCCAGCACAGAGAGCCCAATCCCAGTTTAGGCAGCCCTTCCTCGTGGCCTGGCTTCCAGACAGCAGTGATGGGAGTGAGCACAGGGAAAAGAGAGTTTTCAAAGGACTGTAAACAATCAGCTGGGAATTCATTGGCAAAGGCAACTTACTAAGATCTCTGACACATCTTGTGGACCTTTAAAGGGCCTCGTATGCCTTTAATCATTTGAATATTTCTGAAAGTAAATCACCTTTTGAACTGTATTCTGATTTCAGTTTTCATTGACTCTGTAGAGGTGACTCATACTTTGTATTTATTTAAGAAGGATTGCAATCAGGCTTCTTATCTCCTGCAAAACCTATTTTTGCTGAACCTTTGAAAGGGATTCTTAAGACAGATTCCCAGTATTTTCCGTGGCAATAGCTTTGAGATGAATACATGAATCTGGGTAGAACTAGAGATTTTACACTTTCTTCTCCATTACATCCCATTCATCAGAGGGGTTAGGATTTGAGCTTAAACTCTGAATCTTAATTTAACCAAATTAAACTGTTTCCATTAATTATAATGGTTATAATGCATTTATATTTATTAAGTAACCCAGATTTCCTGGATTACCTTTTACCCATGTGTTCCTAAAAGGAGCTTTTTTGTGTATCCTCCACTTCCACCCATGGCAAGAACCCAGTTAGGATTGCTGCCTTTTACAACCATGTGCAGGACTTATTCCTTCCTCTTCAAATCCAAGGCATGTCTGAAGGGATAGAAAGAAAGTAACCCAGAGTCAAAGGTACAAGCAAAATGTCCTCTCTTACTTTCTTCAGTGTCGATGATTCTTAAGAAAAGAAATATATTCCTACAATAAATTAATTCGCGGTGAAAATTTATCTGAGAGAATGTGGATAAAATATGTGTAATTTCTAACTTTGCCAGCTTTCTGAGCCCCATATGTTTAGTACCAAAATAAAATTACAACACAGGGGAAATGGGATGATAGATCCAGGCCATGGTGGGAAATATATGGCTATTAATTTGTAATTTTGTTTTGCTAACTGTGAGACAAGAAGGCTTTCTGCACTCTAAATAATGATGGTATTTGGAGCGATAAATCTGAGCATCCTTGTGCTGTCTCCTGCTGCTGAATAAATCTGTTGGTCTGTTACAGGCTAACAGTTCTGTTGATGGTTTTAACTAGGCTGTTTCACAGCAAACTGGCCTCTTTCCTCTCAGCCCCACTGAGATCCTTGGCGAGGCATGAGTGGAGCTCTGCCTGTACCAGAGCAGCAGTCAGGCTGTCAGGATGGTTCTAACCTGTCCTCATCCTCCTTTGCTTGGGACTCCTCTTTGCTGAGCCCTCTGCTCTCCCAGCTGAGCACAGTGCTGGCTCTGCTTGGCACGGTGTTGCCTGCGAGAGGAACCTTCCCTTCACAGCAGAAAACCCAGAGCAATTTCACTCATTAAAGCCTGAACAAAAGCCGGGCTGGAGGGGGAAAACTCATTTCCACCTGATACAAGGGATCATTAGGGAGCTGAATGATTACAAGAAATGTAAAGCCACAGCACGTCAGTGGAGAAACTACAGGCTGGCTGGAGGATTCCTGTAAGTCCAGAAATCACTAATTCTTACACTGAGGGGATTTCTTGTTTGATTGTTGTTGGGTTTGGGGCTTTTTTTTCCTCTCATGCTCCATCTTGTCCTTCCTAGCCCCTGTTGGAATATGCAGCTGTGTGAGTTAAAAGATTTACACAAGAGCTGCACAGGCATTTAAACTGGATAGTGGCAAAATAATCTTGTAGTGTCTTTGTTATCTACTCCTAAAGTGAGACTGCCAACAAAAATAATTCAGGAGTGGCTGTGTAATAGATTCCTTCAGGAAGAAGCAGTGGTGGCCATAGCTAGTCCTACCAGTCTCATGTAGGCAGTGAAGGAAAAGCACTAAAACAGCCTGTTTTAAAGAGGTGATCACACGTGTTATGTGCCAGCAAAACATTTGTTCAGGGGGTTTAGTTATGGCTTTCACAGAGAAAATCTGTTCAGATTGCTCACACATAGGTAAGTAGGATTCACAGCTGTTATTTTGGCATATTAAAGGGCAGTGGCATTTGGTTAATTTGCTGTCAGATGTAGCTTGTGGGAAGGTGAGATGGTGTTGCCAGAGTAAAGATCACAGTGAATCCTTCCAGGGTTGAGCCTGGCCTTGTTTTGTGATCAGCTGCTGTGGCAGGGACTGTGCTTGGAGCCTTCCAGTGCTTTTCCCCATGTTTGTTTCGTAAAATCCCTCCTCTGTTGACAAACGCATATAGTCCAGGTATCATGGACTATATTGTTGTGTGTCCATACACACGGTGTTTGTCATGACAGCCCCATTCACAGGGTGACTGTCCTAATCTTGGGCTGTTAAAGGGACCTGTCTGTGCTCCAAAACACAAGGCCAGTCCATTCCCAGTTGTTTAGGTGGCTGCAGAACTGTAGATGTGGATCACAAGGGAAATGGAAATCTCCCTAGCACAAGCAGAGCTACAGAAACCTGTGGGGAAGGAGCAGCACTTTGGTCTATTACTCATCTTTGCTTTCTTTTTATTGTGTGTTAAGCTGGTACATGTTGAATTTGAGCACCCACCTCCATTTGCTGACCTGGACAGTCATCCGGGGGCGACCATATGTGTGCTCAGACAAGTCATGTGTGAGCAGATGGAAGTGCTCTGCTGGCTACGGATGTTCTGTGCTACAGCCTCGTGCCTCAGCCCTTGAATTCTTGATTCTTGTAGCTTTACAGTCAAATTTCTGAACCCAGTCAAAACTGATGGCCATACATTTAAACCTCGGAAAGAACAGAGGGAATGATTGTAATCAAAACGAGCTGATCATTTGGAAACATGCCAAAAATATGTGTTCTATTGTCTGGAAGTCATTTGCTAAGATTTTACCATAATTAGGGCTTGAACACTCATTAATTATACTGAGCTCATTCAGAGTAAGTCAGGTAATCTCTGCTTTTCACAGTTGCTCATGAAGGATTGCAATTAAAGAGCCCTTTCAGTTCTCAGTCAGACTTGAACAGTGTGACTTGCCCTGCACTGAGTCCCCCCTTGGTTTTGCTTCCACCTCCCTCTGGCAGTGCTGCTCAGAAACTTCCTGGGGCAGTGTTTGAGGGAAGATTGATCCTGGCATTTTTTTCCTGTTTATGACATTTTTATCTTGTTCTTTATTATACAAGTGTCACTTGAGCATGAGTTGCTCCAGAATTAGTATGGGAGATGGGGAGAACAAGCCTAGGAGTGTATTTTTATCCTCTAAATCCCCTACATTTAGAATGCAATGTATTTTATAAAAACTATCTGTTCTATGGATTTTGGAAAATGTGGCAGTGCTACATAAGGTTGGGAGAACCAGAGAGCTGGAACACAGTTAAAACTTTATTTCTTGTGACATAGCTATTGCTAATCGAACGAACTTGGAAGAAGTCAGGTGGGGAAATTATTTTAGAGCTCCACTCTGCTGAGCTTATTTGTGCCTTCCTCTGCAGCACCTGGATGCTGAGGAAAATAATAGTTCAGACCATGGGTTTTATCTCTGTGACAGTTCCTTTTTTCCTGAAGTTACTGGCTCAAAGTGTAAATTGGTATTTTTGAACTGAAAACGTGTCTGAGGTCTGTCTCAAGCATGCTCACCAATTTGCAGTGTAATTTTTATGGTCTTACTGAAGATGAACACTTCAGTGTTAACTGTTGGAAAATGAGGCACAAACTGAGTTTGATCCATAGGCTCTCTCATGTCAGCAGGGACAGGTAGGCAACTCCAAATGAGACAGTGAAATTCCTTTTCCTTTTTTAAAGAGCACTGGAAAGAGCAGAGAAAATTAAAAAGAATCCAGGGCACCTTCCCTGTTGTTGAATTAACTCTGATATGACATTGATACAGCTGCTCCCTTCTTAAAGTTCATCCTCCTGCTAATTCTCTCTCTCACTATATCACTTGAAAGAAGACATTAGGGCCTATCATACCTGTAATTCACTGGCTGGGACACCTTAAGCACATATTTGCATTGTTCTTACTGGAATGAATTCTGAAGGAGATGTTATAGTTCAACATGCCTGATCACATTTAATCAACAAGCCACAGAGAAAAATCTCTGAGTGCTCTGAAATGGATAAAAGATCATAATCATTCCAGGGGTGTTTTTTATAAAATTATTCTTACAATAACAGGCCTCTCAGGCTCAAATCTGACAGAGCACAGAGGATCAGGACACTGCTGAGGCATGAATAGAATTGCTGAAAATGATAAAATTCCCTTATTTTAAGAAAACTGAACAGTAAATGAGCAAAGTGGTGATGCTATAGTGTGCTCCACAACAGGAAACAGTGGGCTACAAGAGACTTTGCTGAACAATTTCCAGGAGCATTGAGAGTTGTTCTACACTGATCCTGTGTTTCTCAATCCCCATATGAGTGTAGATCTCTGAATTCACATTACTTGTGGTAGAGCCCAACTCTCCCGGGGCAGTCTGTGGAGAATGATGCTACTAAGTACAGCAAAGGTGGCCAGATCTCTCTGTGCCATCCTGTAGCTGCCTTGGAGTGCTCTGCTTCGGATTTTTTCTGTGAACTTGCACGGGACAACACTATTTATGGTTAGCTGCACATGGTTTGCTGTAGAAATTAGGCTTGATGGTGTTATCTGAATGAAAAGTTGATATGTGTAGATCATTATTAAGGTGATGGTTATAGCCTGCAACCACCTACTATTCTTTTAGCTTTCATTTGTCTTTGAGGACCCAGCCAGAGGCTTGAAATGCAAAGTGGAGATGATGAGTCAGCCCAAGAAAGGTCCCATGGTACTTCCACATCGATTTGACAAACCCCAGAGCTTATTATATCATTTGAACAAGTGTCATCTGTATATTTGAATGCTTTTCTGAGACAACTCCCTTGGGCAGATGAATGAGATTCAGCCATTACTACCCCTGAGCCTGATTTGCTGTCATTGTGGCTGGAAGGAACAGCAAAGTCCACTAGAAGTAACAGCCAGAGCATTCCAGGACCAGGGATAGATTAGAAAGGAGTTACTGCTGGCACTTTCTATTCTCTCTTGGCCCACACGGCTATTTATTATTCACTTTCCTCTGTGTCTGGATTTATCTGATGACTGACATTCCAATACAAATTGAAATTTAAGCTTTAGCTATATGTACATAGTTGCCTCTTCAGGCTGAGGCAGTGTGAGTTAACAGTTAGTCCCTCAATGTCAAACACAAGAGGAGCCAGACTGTGAGGGAAGAAAGTGGTATTATATTTGGCAGATGTTCTCAGTCTTCACAGCAAAGACATGACACTTACAGTAAGTAGAGTTTCCCACAAATTAATGGAATGTTCTGCAAACTTTCCTGTCTGTCCTTTCAAGTCCTTGAGGTTTTTACACTCTGAAAATGATAACAAGCTCTGGAAAGTTGGAGGCCGGTTAATGTTGTCACAGGAGAATAATATACAATGAATTCTGTCTAAATGAGCACCTGATATGAAAGACAGACAATGATAAGAAATCCATATTCGCTATCCACTGAGCTACTCTCCAGTGGTAATATTTATATGCAGATAGCCATGTAAATGAATATCTTATGAATAACTCAAAGTCAGAGAGAAAAACAAACCCTTCTGTAAATAGATAAAACAAATTACAAGATGTCTTTTAGGATGATCTTCTTTGAATTCATTGTACTTGAGGGGCAAATGGGGAGCTCAGTGTTTTGCAACTGTTCTCGAAATGAATGGAGAGAGACACCTTCCCCTTTCCCATTCTCATACGGAATTTTTTTGTTTCAAATGACACAGAAGGGGTTTGGGTACAACTTTAAAGTCAGGAGTGTGATATTTAACCTGCTGTGTCATCCCTGTACATGATCCTAATGAGCATGGAACAAACCCTGCTGGTCCTCATTGTGGTATGGAAATCAGAGGTTCTATGGCACTGTCAGGTTTCCCTCGGTTTATAGAGAAAGGGAAGAAAAGCACTTGGTCCTGTGGACCAGAGAGTGAATTTAATAAAAGCCTTTCCTCCAGTCTGTGAAGGACACAGGGCTGAATTCATTGGTATCCAAAGAGTGATCAAGGGAATACCAAGTTTAAGTTGGGTCATTGCTTTGATATAGAATGGATTGTCAGCTTTCATGCTTCTGTTTAGCCATGCACAATTTTGTTTTAATACAAAGAAGTTAAAAACAATTGTTTAGGTTGCCAAGTCAAGCACCAGGTTTGTTTCTACATAGAGGTGAAGTTGTGCCTGCTGGTTACTCCCTTCTCTTCCCTGAATGAAGAGAGGTCCTGGAGGAGGAGAGGGAGTTACTGAATTATTCAGATAAAATGTGCTAGTGGGAAAATGAAGGTTTTCTCACCAGTTTGCTTGTCTTTTTCACGTGTGTTTCACACCCAGCAATGGTACTGCACCAGCAGGTAAAAATCGCCCCTCTATGCCCCTGCCACAAGTCAGAGTTTGGATGAAAATGTCCCTGTCATGAAAACATCCCCGTGCTTGGCCTCCCCTTGGTGAGGGGGCAGAGAGCAGGGCTGAGACGTGCTGGCTGAGAAAGGGGAGTCAGTGCTCTGGTGATGCCTGTTGTGGAGAGCAGTTAATTATTTGAGCCACTTCTCCCATCCCCTCTCACCTGAAGGGGCCCTGGCTCAGTACAATCCAAGCAACTCATCCAATATGTGCTCTCCCTGGAGGCCTCACATCTGGGGACCACAGTTACCTTTTGATCTCCACCAAAGAAACATTTATCTAAATTTGAAATTAATTAATATCATGCAGCTAAATCTGAACCCTGTGGATTAGATTAAAGTTTATCCAATAAGAGCAGGAAGGCTGATCCTCGGAATATAAATGACTGCATCATCTGCATGAGATTTAATTGAGAAAACTGCATCGAAAAGGCAAATTAAATACCAAGAACACAACAGATTTTCCACAGTGAAACACCGTGGGAAGTGAAAAACCATCTGTATAGAGAAGAACAGAATGACATTTTTGCATCATGTCAGCCAGATAATATTTTCCATTTCATCCATTATCTATGTTAAACATTTTGATAAGACAGATAAATTAATGTACTTTTGACTATCACCTGACATTAGTTAAATGGATGAAAAGATTATTGCAAACTCGAAATGACACATGAATTTTAAATGGTTTCAAATTTCCGTTGTTTCTCTAATCTTGTCTGTTCTGAGGCAGACAGAAGTGCAGATTGTTAGGAGTGTTATTTAGAATTCCTATCAAACTTTTGGTCTGGGGAAAAGAGTCTGGAGCCCCAGGTTTGCACAGCTCCAAATGTTCATACCACTTGTTTTCTAAAACACGTACCAATATACTTTCATTGGGATTTCCAGAAAAATTAACCCCACTGTTAATAAATACATTTAAAATTCTGTTTCACAGCATATGTTTCCAAAGCTCAGAAATGGTGCCACCTGTTTTTGCCTGGCTTCTGAAATAGCCCCAGTCAGGCCATGCTGTCAAAGCCCCGTAGCATCCATATGTCTTTAAATCAACAGAGAAGTCTGAACCAGGATTTCCAGTGCCACAGGGACCAATGGCATCTTCTCATTACTTCAAACCAAAGCAGCACTTTTTGGGGGGTTGTGTGTTCTGGTTCCAGAGTCACAGGTAGTTCACCAGCAGAACTCAGCACTCGAGTCACTGCTCCTCATTCCCGAGGGCTTTTAAGGCTGCAGAGCAGCAGGGCCAGCAAAGGAGTGATACCCCTGAGGCCCAGGAGCTCAACAGGGGATGAGTTTAAGAACATTTAATCAAAAGCAACGTGGCATTTTAGTGTGTTTTACTCCAACACTGGCTACATCTGGGGAATTGACATTCCCAGGATTAACTGAGCTCCCTTTACAAGGACCTAGACAAGGTGCTGCTGGTTTTAAACAGCCATTAATTTCTCTGTAACGTGGTATAATGCACCCCACACAGGGAAACTGGGTAGTGCAAACAGCTCTGTTTCTCTCAGCTGTCAGCATGCTCCTGGAGGCTGCAAAGACTCCACAGAGTTAAAAATAATGAACTGAGGTATCCAAACAATTATTTATTTTCAAATTGTTGAAGTGCCATTTTCTTCTCAGTTCAGGAAATTAACCTCCCCGAAAGCCAGCTTGCTCTACACAAAATTAATAAAGCAGAGCATGCTGGCAATAACTTGCACATGTTTATTTATGTGGGATGTCTCCCGCTAGAAAGGCTAAGATGAAAAATTGACTCAAAAGGCTGCTCTCCGAGGGGATTTACTCCTGGGTTGGGCCCATTTTCATGTTGTTTAAACTCAGAATTGATGGAATAAGAACCTCCTCTGGAGCCTATAAAAATTAAGCTCTTTTATTATCACCTTTCCTTTTTTTATCTCATGGCACACACCTAACACTTTCTTTTAGAGAATAAGGTGAAGAGATTTACCATCCAGTTTTAAAGGAGAAGCCAAGGGGGAAAGGGGACGAGGGCTGCAGGGAATTTGTTGGTGCCAAGCACAAGACATAACTTTGTCTGTATCTTTTCACTGAAGCTTTACATGGTTTAAATTGAAGTGGATATTCATTTTCAATACAATTTTATTCCGCCTTATGTATTTGCTTGGACTGCTGATTTGGGCTTTGCAAGACACCTGTAGTGTTTGCAGCTCTGCAATATCTAATGGAAAGTCCCCCAGGGCAGGTCTCACCTGAACGTTAAGCCAAGATACTCCAAAATTAACTCTCTTTATCAGCCTGATTTAAATTTGATGTGAAGATTGAGAGTGACAGAATAATTTCCCTGGGATGCTTTTTCTTTGTCGTGTTTACCCTCGCTGTGTTTCCTCCTCGAGGAATGCACATTAACAACAATCCCAGTTTGTATTTATAACAGGTCTGTTACTTCTGTGTCTATGGCTTTTCATTGCTGGCACCATTCAGAATACAGGATTTAGCAAAATTTAACATTACACTTGGCTTTGAAGGAGCTGAATCTGCACAGTCTGGATCCTCCTCTGCTGGGTGCTGCAGGTGCTGAGCCATCTGGGGTGCCCGCCTGCTGCAGGGAGCTGCCCAGGCTGTGCCAGCAAAGACAGGCTGCTCAGGGGACCTGGGACCATTCCAGGGGCACAAAAATGTCTGCAGAGGTAGAGAAGTGAAGGCAAAATGCTTGATGGCATCTTCCATGGAAGACAGTGGCAATTGAACCCGAGTCCTTTCTCCCTGGGCAGGTGTGATCTCACAGGTGGGATAGCCAAGTAAGGATGGGTGCCCTGGGCACTACAACAATCTGCTTTTTGATGCTGGAGAGAGAGAAAAGAGAGAAACTGGAAAAGTGAATTTGAGCACTGCAGAAGGCAATATAATGTTAATTTGGAGCCACACTGGATGCTTTCTGGGGCATTTGCAGTCCTATTCAAAACAGGGTGTTCAAGTGATATCCTACATGTTACTTCTCAGAGTAACAGGCATCAGGCATCAACAGGGATTTCTGTCCATGCAGGGAGTGTCTTTGAGGGTGAGGACAGACAGAGAGCATTTCACAAACCTTCCAAGTGTCACCCTCTTCTGTTTGTCCCTCCCTCAATTACACTGAGAGCTGGACTCTTTTATACAAAATAATTCCAGCTAATTTCCCTCTCAAAATGAATCCAGTCCATTCAAAATCACCACTGTCAAAATCCCTAAGTGTAATAAAATTGCAGGGGTGTCATAACCTTGGGGGGAGGCAATACTGTATGTGCCAGGTCTCACCCACTTTGGCTTTGACATGTGTCCTTTTGAAAGCCTAAAGATGCTGCTGTGATCACAGCAGAAATGGAGTGTCTGTGCAACAGAAATAGCTCCTGCTTTGCCTGTAGCTGCACAGACTCTGGAGAGGTTCCAAGGCAACAGTCACAAGTGAATCAGGAGCTGAGTACACACATGCACGTCTCCAGCTTGGATTGCTGGGCTTGGCTTTAAGCTGGAAAGCACTCAGACAGCGACTCATCTCCTGCCTTCTTTGCTGGGTGTATTGCCACTGTTGGCAGGAGGTTTGGTGTCCTACTGTGGGTGAGCTGGAAGCACCACAGGCATCAGGCCAAGCTGCAGGATGTGTGTAGCCAGCAGTTAAGGGAATGAGGAGCAAAGCTGGCAGGAGCTCGTGTGCCACTGAGCAGAATGAGCTTGGGAGAGCTGTGTGTGTTTTCTCTCTGGCTCTGCAGCTGGAATCCTCTGACCAGTTCTGTTCTTTCATCTGAGCAAACCTCAGGAACCTTTTGTTCTCTTGCATCAAACCAGAGCTGCACAAACATGGCTTTTAGTAACCCTTCTCTGCCTGAAAGTTTCCATTTTTGTGCCAAAGGTGCTTAAAACAGCCTTAGTGAATGTTGGCATCTTGTTGTGTTACGTAAAGCAGTGAACAGCAACGTCTTCGCCTGTTCTCATGCAATCTGAATAAGAAAGATCCTCTTCTGCCTCTTCTGGGAAACAGGGAATGGGCACAGGGGGAGTGAGATTAGCCTGAGGCTGTGGAAAAGCCAGGAGCCCAGGACAGATCAGTCTGAGACCGATGCCTTGGCGGGGAATCTCATCTCTAACTAAAGATGAAAAGGCCATAAATACCCCATCACTGAATGCTGTTGTTTTCTGGAGCTGCCTGAAACCAGGGTATGCAAAGAGCACATTCATATATCAGGATGTGCTTTTAATTAGTTTGACTCCAGAAATTCCAACTAGCTTTTGGGCAGAGGCTTTGATTTCTTCTTGAACTGAATTCATGTGATTGCCAGGAAAGGCAGTTCAGTTTCATTTTCCTCAAAGCTGACAGAATTAGTAACTTCAAAACCAGATGCAGGTCCCAAATTAACAAAGCCATGCAGCTGATCCATGGCCATAATTACCATTGTCAATGCACTTCCATTGAGAGCTTGGACCACCACTAGTGCAGTTTTCAGGGTTCAGCCCAGTTAGGAGAATAACTTAACACCAGTTATTTGATAGCAAGTGAAATGAAAGTCTGATTTTCAAAAATCATGACTAGTTTCTGACATAGTTTTCAACTCTTCCATTATTAGAAATACTGTCTTTCATGTAGTTTCCTTTATAATGATTTAATCTGCAGAGAAATTTAATGTATTCTCTTTGATACCCTCCCTGCAAGTCTTGGTCAGATGATCTCACAAGCAACCTTAGACATCAGTATTTAAATATCCTTTAAGTCTTTAATACTGTCAAGGTGTTAAAGATCTGATTCTTGACTTGATACAGATAATGCATCCCTGAATTGTGAGATTTATTGTGTGCATTTCATTCACTGCTTTCAAATGGAAGTGACTCCTGTTCTTGCAGTTCTAGGGCTGATTTCAAGCCCTGTGAAACCTGGAGGCACCAGGACTTAAAGGAGTTAGGGAGTCCAGCAAAGTGAATGGCAAATTAGACTGAAATCCACCCTGAAGGATGGCAGGGGTAACCCTACAACTTTGAGAGTGTGTCCAGATACTGAGCTGAGCAGCCAGTTCAGCACTGGGGTAGATGCAAAAAGCTCAAAGTGCAGAATGATGGGAAAGGTGCTGGTTCTCCCTTCCCTTCCTTCCTGTGGCATCCTTCAGAGGCACCCTGACCTTCTGCAGGTCTGCAGATAATTGAGTCATCAATATTTCCATCCCGTGGTGTGCCTGAGCCTAACAAATGAGCTTCTTCAAAAACCTGTGTTGGTGATGGATTAAAGGAAGAAATTCAGCTTAATATCTTTAATTCTCTTAGTGATACCGAGTGCAGAAGTACTGGCTTACCTAGCCCTCAATTTGTAAGTTCTTTCAGTAGTACCAGTGGCCTTTTTTCCTGTAAAACCAGGCAACTATTGGACGAAAAGCAGATGTACTTGTGTTCTAATTGGAAGAAACATTGATTCCATAGTTGACTGTACATGTTTCCCTATTTTTCTAAACAGATAACAAATTAACACCAGATTTTTGCTTGTTGATATAATTACAACCAAGTTCCAAAGTTGGATTTTTGCTGTAATTTGGGCTTTTTTGTTCTCTTTCCCTAGTTTTCCCTATCCAATTTCCTTCCCCCAGCCTTCAGGCTCAGCTATGGATAAACCTTTTCATTATGTTGGGCATGATTCCCCTCCTTTCTGTTCCCAGGAGTTTGGGATGAGATTCATTTATCCTAACATTTACACATAAAAATGAGATGTCTGCATTTTAGGGAGCCAGACTAGACCAGACTCTAATTTTATAGTCAGTGGAGAGAAATAGCTATGTAAAATTTTGCCCAGTCCCACTGTGGCCAGGAATACGCTTTGGACTGTAATGTAGACATTCAGGGAGATTTAATTGCCAATCCTGGAATCGGGCCAGGGTGAGGAATTGATGGTCGCACTTACATTAACTGTGCTGTGGAGCATTAAAGATAACATGAGATAATGGCTTTCCCTTTTCACTCCTTTGGCAGAGCCTGCCTTCCCCAGGACATGTGGCAGGGCACGCTTGGTTTCAGAGGTGAGTGTTGCCTCCTGAAAAACCAGTATCATCCCCTCCCAGAGACAGGTTGAACTGGAACGTGTTCTCCAGTGACATACACTGATTGAGTGGTACATTAAATTGCTTCTCTGTCTTAGCAAATACACCAGAATCAGATTATTTAATCTGTTTATAATTCACTGCTGTGCATTCTGCCAGAACAGTTCTTATCAACACTGTGATGTGGCACAGCCATGAGCACTAAATTGGCCCAAATTTTAAAAAGAATCGAGCACTTGCAGGAGAAATCAACATTTGATCAGCCCTGCCCCACTCACTGGAATTCCGTCCAAGGTTTTAAATTGTTGCCTTGTAGGTGGTTCTTCTGACAGCCTTAAGGCTTTGAAGAAAACAGATTCTGAGCTTAAATCACAAACTCACTTTGTATTTTTAGAGAAAGACCTTTGGTGCCAAACCATTCCCTGAATCGATATGGTTCCGCTGGAACCATCGGAAAAGGTCCTGTTTCTCAGTCTTTAAACTGTACAAAGTTTAATAGTTTGGGGGTCATTATTCTCATAACACCTTCCCAAAAGAGACCTCTTTAAAGGAGCAATATGTTGCTCTACATTCCTTGTGGCAGCCTGGGGTATGAACTTTCCTACTTCATTTTCTCCATCAAGAAAAATGAGTGAGACAAGAGTGATGGAAAAGCATCCAAGAAAGACGTCTCAGTGGAGACACTGGAAACCCAAATCCAGATTTGGCAGCTGTTCCTGGTTTGCATGTGCAGATATGGGATGCATAATTCCTCCAAGCTAAGGAGATAGCATCTGATCAATCCATGCAGATGAAGCCTTAGAAATGCTCCTGTCATTCAAAGTTTCACAAAGGAAATATAATTTGTGGTTATTCGTGCACTGCATAGGCAGATGGAAGCACAGCAGGTAGATAAATACTGACATTCTCTTCTCTGAATGCCTTCAAAAGAAAGGTCAAAGGTAAGACAGGGAGTAAAGGGAATGTAGATTAGGCAGAACATCTGTTGAAGTGGGATAGTAAGGAAAATATTCATTGCTTTTCAAATAGAAGCTCTGCTTGCAAAATGTTGATGGGCATCTGCTTAATTATAAATTCCTTTCCATCCATAACACTAGTCTTTCAATTAAAAAAAAAAGAAAAAGGGGGGGAGGGAGGAGAAAAAGCAGAGTTAACCCCAAGAGATAATTCACTCTTGTTTCCATATTGTAATACCAGACCTTGCTTGGGCTAGAAATACAAGAGGGAGGCTCAGTCGGTGTCTGGAGCACAGGAGGTGGGGATGAAGGGCAAGTTGGGTGATGTCACCACATCCTCACTGTCCCATTTAGTGTAAGCAGGAATCTGGGTCGTACGAAAATCTGCTTCTAAACTCTGCTTAAGAAGGGACACAGCATGGTATTTTTTTCCTTCTCTTTTTCTCCAAATATCTGATTCAAAACCCATGAGGCATCTCTATTTGCTATGCCATGTATACAAATATTTAACACTAACCATATGTTTCTGTGTTTTCTTGAAGCCTAAAATAATTTCTTAAATCATCCTTCCATTTCCACTTCCACATTAGAGTGCCTTTTTGGCAGCCTAAACTGCTGAGTGTTTAAGTGAAATTTGTTTCATGAGAGAGACTTTATATCTGTGTGTATTTGCTGTTTATGCCGAGCTCGTTGCAAAGTGCTGCAGTGTGATGACTTGTAGAGTCCAGGAATGATCTGCTCCAGCCAAACATGCTGGGACAAGTGGATATGTCTCATTAGCTTCAACTCAGGGGTATACAGTGATGAGCATTAAAATTCGGGGGAAGTTAGAGAGGAATGTTGGATTCTGTAGGAAAAAATGGCAGAGGAAGAGCCTGCTCATTGACGAGGCAGGTTTGTTTTATAGTTATTATAAAAGTGGCAGGAAAAGAAGCCCTCAGGGTGAAGGGCAGACAATAACCCAGCGTGTAATGAGAGGGGCCAGGGCCTCACCTTTTACCAATTACCTGCAAAGAGCAAAGCTTTCCTGCAGGGAAGGACAAGGAGCAGTTTGGCCAGCGCTGAGCTGTGCTGGGAAGTGGCCGAGGGCTGTGGGGCTGGACCTTCTTCACACCAGCTGGATATGCACGTGGAAGGGGAACAGCCCTGTTTTGGTGAGGTTTTAAAGTTGTCTTAGAAATCTAAAAGGATTAAATGAATCAAAAAAAGGGATCCAGGCAAATAAAACCCAGAAGGGGAGTCTGAAAAAAAGATGAATACAGGATGGGTGGAAAATTCTCAAAGTAACTTCATTCTCCTAAACAGAGTAAGTCTTTAGTTCTGAAATGCTGTAACAATCATCTGGCTCTGAGGTAGGACTCTGTAAAAGACCTGGATTTGGCCCATGGTCCATAACTTAGATTTGGATCCATTTCAGTGCCTCTATCCTTTCACACTGCCCTTTAACTGAACAGAGATCATCTTATTTGCTGAGATCATGTGACACACCAGAGCTTGAAGTGAGTTGCAAGCTTGAACATGGAGAGAAGATTCTCATCTGAAAACAAACTTTGGTACAGCCTTATCAGCTTGTGAGAGAATCTAAATTCTAAACTTAGCGAGCGCTGGAGCACCTTGCAGTGTTTTTGCTCAGGCAATCACATTAGGATGCATAATGGAAACCATAATGATATAAATATTTAATTCTTATAACTAGGTTCTACACAGTATAGAAATGTTGTCATAATTAATTTTCAGCCAGTAACTTTCTTCTTCCCCTTTCTAATTAGTAGAGTACAGATGAAATGCTTCTGCATAATTGATGAAAACTATGTTTTTAATTGTGTCTATATGATCATTCTTACATAGTTACATCAAATGAATCAAGTGTCATTGCCTTTAACACAGCTCAAGGGCTAGAGAGGATATAGCAGTAATTTTATGCTGGCAATAGACTCATATTAATGCTCATTGCTCTTCATCTGAAGACATCAAAGTTCCTTGCAAAGCTGCATGGAAAATTCTGCTTTCATACATGGGGAACTGGAGGCTCAGAAAGATTAGAACTCACATTTTTTAATCAGGAGATCATTCAATCATGAGATCAAAATAAGTGAGTGGTGCTAAAATCCTCAGTCTAAAAGATTTCCACATCTAGGAATCAAGCACAGAGCTCTGAACCGTGCCTTGGACCATACAAATTAACACATGCCATATCCATTGGTCCTGTAGGATGTCCAGAGAGAGAACATAACTGATAGAAGTGGTGGTTTCAAAGACTCCAGTAACAGCAACCTGCCCAGCCAGGCCTTCCCAGCCATTTGGAGCTGGGAGAGCAATAAACACTTTCCTCTGCATTAGAAAAGCAGAGTTGGCCACAGCAGGTAGGTATTGATCCAAATTTACTAAGGAAAAAATCAAAAAGGGGCTTTCCAAGTAAAGGATTTCAGGACCCACACCAGGTCTTTTGGATGTGACTTGGAACATAAAAATAAGGATTTCTTAATTCATCCACCAAGTTGTAAAATCAATTATTGCACTCCTTAGCTCTAGTGAACTGTTAGGGTTAGGGGTAGGTTTATGGTTAGTGTTAGGGGTAGGGGTAATATGTGGTTGTGGTAATTAGTGGTAGTGGTTATTAGCGGTAGTGGTAATTATGGGTAGTGATTAATAGTGGAAATTAGGGGTAGTGGTTATTAGGGTAGTGGTTGTTATGGTTAGGGTTAGAAAACGTAAATGGTCAATTTTCTGCATCAGGAGGGACACTATTCTTGCTGTGTGCTTCCAACAGAGATGCAAGCAAAAACCCCACTGTGCACTGCACAAAATATAAATAACTAAAATAAAATAAAGCTATATAATCATATGGCATTTTAATGGGATTTTATAATTATATTGCATTTTAATGCGATTTGGACAATTAAGTCTCTTCAGTTCTTTGCAAACCTCTGCCTCAGGCAATGACCTTGTGCCACTGTCCACCCCAAACCAACGTATAAAACAACTTCTGGGGTGACTTTTGTCTCTGCTGAGGGACAATGAAAGCAGCCACTGCTGCCCCGTTCAGTGGGCAGGGTGCTCAGAGAGGGCTCTGTGGAGCCACAACCACCAGGGCACTCCAGCACACAGAATGGAATGCTGAGCCTGGGACGAGCAAGAACATCCCATCCAATTCCTTCTGCTCCTCAGTCCAGCAAGGCTGACTGATAGGGAAGAGAATCATCTCACCAGACACTAATGCCACATCTTAAATTGATATGGAGGGGCATGTTGGCTTGGGAGTCTCCCTGATGAATACTAACCTGTGCCAACCTGACTGTCTTGTAAGAGCTGGCAAGGCAGGACAAGTTCACAGATATAAACATATGGGTCAGAAAATCTAAATTCTCCCTGGGAACTACATTTCTAAATAAACCCCATCCTTTCAGTGCA
>WBMV01001708.1:891846-940508 GCA_013396655.1 Campylorhamphus procurvoides | reverse complement strand
GGTAATTATGGGTAGTGATTAATAGTGGAAATTAGGGGTAGTGGTTATTAGGGTAGTGGTTGTTATGGTTAGGGTTAGAAAACGTAAATGGTCAATTTTCTGCATCAGGAGGGACACTATTCTTGCTGTGTGCTTCCAACAGAGATGCAAGCAAAAACCCCACTGTGCACTGCACAAAATATAAATAACTAAAATAAAATAAAGCTATATAATCATATGGCATTTTAATGGGATTTTATAATTATATTGCATTTTAATGCGATTTGGACAATTAAGTCTCTTCAGTTCTTTGCAAACCTCTGCCTCAGGCAATGACCTTGTGCCACTGTCCACCCCAAACCAACGTATAAAACAACTTCTGGGGTGACTTTTGTCTCTGCTGAGGGACAATGAAAGCAGCCACTGCTGCCCCGTTCAGTGGGCAGGGTGCTCAGAGAGGGCTCTGTGGAGCCACAACCACCAGGGCACTCCAGCACACAGAATGGAATGCTGAGCCTGGGACGAGCAAGAACATCCCATCCAATTCCTTCTGCTCCTCAGTCCAGCAAGGCTGACTGATAGGGAAGAGAATCATCTCACCAGACACTAATGCCACATCTTAAATTGATATGGAGGGGCATGTTGGCTTGGGAGTCTCCCTGATGAATACTAACCTGTGCCAACCTGACTGTCTTGTAAGAGCTGGCAAGGCAGGACAAGTTCACAGATATAAACATATGGGTCAGAAAATCTAAATTCTCCCTGGGAACTACATTTCTAAATAAACCCCATCCTTTCAGTGCAGTGCTATTTATAAGGGCTGCAAGTTTATCCTGCTCATTCCCTATTTCGTTTAGCCTTTCTCTAATATTCATTATCTCGCTCGGCTTCTCACTGCCTGCATATCCATTGTCACCTCTCAGCTAGGAGTGACTCATTCTTAAAAGGATTTAGTCAGCTGTGAACAGCCAAGCTGAGCACTGTGCATGGCATAGCCAGGGAAATAGGAACTCCAGAAATGTCTGGACACATCTATTCAGATCATCTCCTCTGCAGACAGAGCAAGTAGGCAGCCCAAAATAACCTACCTGGAGTCTTTGGGAATTTTATTTTGGGAATTTGGGGTCAAATTATTGCTGAAGGTAACTCCAGCTTGAAAGATGGCATCTCTGCCTAGGGGGTTGGAAAAAGTGGTGGCTATGATGTTTGTTCCTTAATGTAATGACAATTTTCTTCCCAGCAAATTAAGTCCAGCACTAGAGAAAATAAAATATTCATTAGCAGAGTTATTAGAAAAATAGATCAAATTATATTGAGGCAGTTTATTTTCCATGTTCCTTCAAGGTGCTTGTAACACCACGTTGCCTGATTTTAGTTAACATTAGGACAGTCTTTTGCTTTTCTAGGATAGAATGTTTCCCATCCAATTCCTGCATGGAGGAATTCCTTCATACAGGAGGAATTGCAATCAAACTTCTCGCTCTTAGGGGTTGCACAAACTTTTGGATGATTTGGGTCCCTTTTTTCTGCAATTGAGGCAAAAACCAAGCAGTCCATAATAGACCAATAAACCTGTACCAGCAGCTGGCACAAAGAGCTTTAGGGCCTTAAACTTTCCTTCACCCTGGACACCCCAGGCAGTGCCAAGTCAGGGCCCTGAGCTCAGTTTAGGGTCTATATCCATTTTGGGAACTCTTGGATGAGAACATGGACGTGCCAAACTTCTGGGGTATTTTCCCCTCTCTTCCCAAAGAGGTGATTGTCTTTAATCCACGTGGAAATTAAACCACCTCATCATCTGAAAGTCAAAGTCATGGTGAATCTCCACTACAGCCTCTTTACTCAGAAACCAGCTCCCTATTCCAAGCACGACTGCCCTGACACTCCAAGACAATTCTCACTCATCCACATAATCCTTTAGATTAATGTTAAAGCAGTAGCACAGAGTTGATTCTTGGAAGCAAAACTGGCTTCATTTGACAGAATTTAAAAAATTGTTATAATTATTCTCTGTGATCTCCCTCAAGTGGAGGGAGAAAGAGAGAGAAGAAAAAAGCAATTACCTTATTTGTGTGTGTGTTCATATATTATGACTTTTCCCTCTTTCTTTACATCTGGGAATCTGTAATGCAGCTGACAGTGATTTAGGGGGTTTTAAGTGTTGGAACTAATTTCTGCTTTCCTGGGAGTTTTAAGATATACGTTGTCCTTGTGTTCTCTGACCCAGCTAGCTAATGATAAAGAAAAATATATTATTTTTAGTAATAATGGGCAGCATCTGAATAACTGTTAATTACTGCAGACAAGCTTAGCTCATGTGATGAATGCAAATGTTGTCTTTGAATATGAACTTGCATTCATCACAAAGCAGAGAGTAATATGGACCTGACCTGAGAATAAATATTTTTGGATTAATTAGTGACCTACTTGCAGATACACAAAGCAACCAGCCAGGTTCTGTGTTTCTGTAAGAAGTGTTTTAAGTGTGTACAGGTTCAGCAGCACATCTCAGTTGCATTCTGCAGGACTGCTTTGGAGTAGAAGAAAGAGGTTCTAATTTGGGCTTCAGATAAATGAAACAGGTGGAGGAAATTCTTTCTAGAGATGAGACAGCCCTGGATGTTAATGAAGGAGGCAGAACCCTCACGTGTTTTTGCAAGCTGGGACATATCCACAGCCCCTCTCTGTGCAGTGTGGTTTGACAAGAGGGTTGTCCAGTCCTGTCACCACTGGCAATAACCATCCTCTCTCATTAGCTCCTTCAAACCGTGCTGAGGAGCCACAGGAGGGGGGCTGCAGCTTAATACTCCAGTTCGAGCAGTCACCCCTGTTAAGAAGGGGTCTTGAATGCATGCTAAAGTTTAAACACGTATTTAAATGTTTTTCAGGGTGGTTTATAGCACACAGTAACTGTTTTTGTGCCTCAGGGCTTTAATTAGGAGATGAGAGTGAGAATCTGTGCTTGCTGGACAGAGTAGAGGCCTGAAGAGAGAGCAGGAGAGCATCACCCAGTAACCAAAGATACACTTTGGCTCTTGGGTGTCTCTTGGGTTTAAAGGGTTGGAGATTTCATTCTCCAAAAATGAGTGTGACTCTCTAATGTCATCTTTATGTTATTAGTAAAGGAAAATCAAAACCAACCAACCAAACAAACAAAAAAGTAATAGCAGCATTTTGTACAACAGACTTATCAGCCATCTTTGACTTTGAGACGGGTTTAAACCTGTATGTACAGAAATGTGAGTGCTGCTGAGAGCCAGGACTTTTAATTATAAGACACTCCAAAGCCTGATTGGTGGGTCTTTAGGGTGTCTTAGGTCAAACTGCTCAGTTCACAGAAGATAAAGACAGGTCTGGCAGGCAGGAAAGCAAAACTAGTTTATTGGTAAGAAGTGTTATAAGGGCAAGGCAAGTTTAAGCCCTCCATTCCTGCAGGTGGTACCTGTGCTCAGTCTCTGCAGCCACATCTGCCCTCAGTTTGATCTGTAAACGTTCTGTTTCGTGCTGAGGAAGACATTGTGCAGATTGTTGAGGCTGTTAACATGGGAGAGAGAGAAGCACCCCACATTTCCCTGCCATAAGCCCCTTAAGATCACTGGCAAAGGCCCCACTTGTCTCCTGATGAGGTGCTGAACAGATCTGTTGAGATAATTTCTGTCCTCACATTTGGAAACAGATAGCAGTGACATCTGCCAGCAGGATTCCCTTTTTATCTCCTTGTCTTGGAAAATATTTTGCGCATCTCTACTTGAACTTGTATGGCATCTTTCTTCACAGAATTGGAAGGCACAGATATTGCCAGATTGGTTGAACAGCGATGATAAATAATATTGTCAGCATTCTAATAGATCTTTCCACATCTCTTAGCCAGTTAACAGGAATAAACTCTGCTAGCAGAGAGGTGAAAAGATGTGCAATGCCTTATATCAAAAGAGGGGTTTCTTCTCCAGAGCTTCAAAAGAAGCCATTTCACTATTTATCTAGTTCACCTAGAATTATATCTCTCCCTAAAAAAACAAAAAGCAAAGGGACAGAGATTGCTGCAAAAAAATGGTTAAAATATTTTCTTATTGTAGGAAAAGCTAGTTTATGTCCCCATTCACCAATGGAGTACAATGATCAGTCAGTCTTCTTCCTTTCTCCTAGTTAAAAAAGAGGGGGGAAGTTCAGTCAGAGTAAAATAAAAATCAACAAAATCCAAATGTTGATTATTCTCCCCACCAGTGTAAAATTATTTCTTGACTTTGCTGAGGATTTAAACAATGTTATTTGTGGTCATGGAGTCCTCACCAGCACCTCCACCATCAGCACTGCAGCTCCTGCAGCAAGGCAAGAAGAAAAGGTGGAGGAAATTCCCATCTCCTCTCTTTCCTCTGGTTCTTGAACTTAACTGAGTTCTTCCATAATTAGCATGATTTAAATATTCATAATGTGGTGACACTCACAGAGTTCAGCCAGGTTGTCACGCACTGTTTGGGGCATTGAAAGGCAGCCCCTGCCCTAGAGAGTTTGCAGGACTAAATGCTGTGTGAAGTCCAAACCAGCAGCGGAGTCGTGGGAGCTTCTGGGGGCCACCACAGTGCCCAGTTTGCCACCGTGGNATTTGTGGTCATGGAGTCCTCACCAGCACCTCCACCATCAGCACTGCAGCTCCTGCAGCAAGGCAAGAAGAAAAGGTGGAGGAAATTCCCATCTCCTCTCTTTCCTCTTTGGTTCTTGAGCTTAACTGAGGTCTTCCATAATTAACATGATTTAAATATTCATAACGTGGTGACACTCAGAGAGCTCAGCCAGGTTGTCACCCACTGTTTGGGGCATTGAAAGGCAGCCCCTGCCCTAGAGAGTTTGCAGGACTAAATGCTGTGTGAAGTCCAAACCAGCAGCAGAGTCGTGGGANAAATTGGTTTTTATAACATTGCGACTTTTCAATAGGTTTAAGGGAACTCTTAGATAAAAAAAAGAAGGGAATTTGGGGGAGTTTCAGCTATCTCTGTGTTAAGTGAGGCAAGGGAGGAAGGAAATATTTGAACGAGCTGCTGCAGAAACCACTGCAACCTGATTGTCTATTTGGAGGCAAAATTGATCCTAAAGGGTTGTTATCGTGCTGTCTCTGTAGGAAATACAACAGCAGATCTGGGTTTTAATTTACTTGATTCTCCCATCTCCTCAAGCAAATTTTCAGCTTCTTTCTCAGCTATATTTTTATTACTTATTTGTCTGTTCTCATTAGTACCAATACCCTTTCATCTTTTGAAAGCATTTTAAGGCTGTTTGGTTTCAGCAGCTTGGAAACAGCTTCCTGAGGCTAAAATTGGGCAAGCAGCTGCCTATTTGTGTATCACTGGGTCTGCCTCTATTTCCAGTCCTCCTCTAGTGGGAGGGCTTTCCTGAGCAGGCTTTAATTCGGCTGGAGCACACCCTGGGCTGGTGGACTCCTGTCCCTGGGGCCTTGAGGGAGCTGGAACAGCAGTGTGAGCAAAGCCTGGGGAGATCAGGTAACCTGCAAATGCCCAAAGCACAGAGTCACAAAGGAGCTTAGAGCTGCCTTCCCTGCTCCTTCCTTATCTCTCTCCCCATTGGCAGCAACAGAAGAATTTGGAATCAGGATTAACAGCTCTGAAGGGCAGGCTTGGTGCACATGCCAGCTGATGGAATGACATGAAAGTTGCCTTCAAGGTGGTCAGCAAAGCAACTGATCAAAGCCTTACTAAGACAATTTAGTTCATGGACCAAGTTATCCTCTGGGGTAGCTGCAGATCCAGAAATTTGAGGTTGGTTTCTTAGTTTCATAGTTTCTCCTGCAACATTTGGATTATCGACCAAAGCTTTCACCCTTTCCTTGGACTTGTTGGTGTTGGCTGTAGGTTGAATACATTTAAATCTCTCTGTGTGCTTTATTTGTGGTTTAATATTTTTGATCTCTTCTGAAATGCTTGGCAGGATCCAGGTCTGTCAGTGCTGGCTGTAGGAGACCTGCCAGACTTTAGTCTTGTTTCCTGAGCAGTTGTGTTATTTCCTCTCAGCCTGCACCCTTCTTTTGGAATTTGTTGGTCAGAAAAGTTCATGCTCAGAAAAAGAATGACTTCCACTATGGCATATTGAAGAGTTGGCTTAGAGATGAGGGATAATGAACTTGCATGTTGATCAGGGTATCATATGGATACCACCCACCACCCCAGAAAAGCTATTAAATGAACAAACCTAGGCATGTTCTGTGATTGGCATTCTGTATTCTTTATTCAATAAAGTGAATAGAGGTTGTCTTACACAGAAAAACAACATTAGAACAGAATAATAGAATTTATAGCAAATAGGTAATATGTATTCATTGGAGTCTTCCTTGTCCCTGGGATTTTAATTTCTATATTTGAGTCATTCCTTTTATCCTTCCTAAGGAGCTGCTTGACTGACAGCAGAGCAAGGTATATTCTAAATAGTTAAAGCTCTTGTCATTGCACGTATCTGCAATACATTAACAATGAATATCCTGAGCCATTCTAGGCAGGCTGGGGGGCTTCTCTGGTCCAGGAGTTCTTCCAAGGCTGATACCAAAAGAGGATAATGAAGGCTGATGTGTGCTGGCTGCTGCCACAGCACAGCCAGTGTGTCACATCCTGCCCTGCCTGACAGTGGAACAGCAACAGCTCAAACCTGCACATCACCACAGGTTTGCATCAATGAGGGGGAAGGAATGAGATCATCTGGAGGGAAGGAAGAGCTCTGGAAACAAACAGGCAAAGACTTGAAGGTTTAGAAGCCCCTTGAGTAAATGAATCAGCTGTTCTGAAGTGTGATTAGTGATCAAAAAAGACACCCCGAGCAGCAGAACTGCCATCCCTAACCAAATGGACTGTCACATCATTTAACTTGCTGCTTGCTGGCAGCAGGCACTCTGTCAGAGCCTGCAGCCTGGAGGAGCGAGAGAAGGGAGAGGAATAGCAGGCATTTGACAACTGAAAGGATGCTCCCTGTATTGCTGTTGTCCCTGGATTTTGAAAGGCCAACATCAAAATATTATGACTCCCAAAATGTCATAATTACGGTATCTCAGCTCATGCTTGTCTTCACTCTCTGCCTCAGACCTTATGTTTAATCTCTTTAACGTACTATAATTACGTCTTCAGTGTGGATCAATTATCTCAGAATAGGGAAACAAATTACCATCGTTATCTTCAATTATTCTTTGCATTTTCTTTGTCCATTTTTGTTTTCTGGGCTTCTTTACCAGTGACAAAAATGTAGTTTGCATTCATGCTCCTTTGTCACGAATATATATTTGGCACTAAATCATCTGCCAAGCAAGGAATTGTCCTTCCCTTTGCTGTTATTCTGCAACTCTCCTTGTTGCTCCCTGCATATTCAAATAGGTTTATTAGAAGTACAGCTCCCTGTGACCAAAGATTGGTAGCAGATAGGCTCTTTTTAATTTCTCAGGTTCCTCACTAAAGTACTTACTTCAAATTAACATACACTATAGCCACAAGAATCACATTGGTATCTGCAGGAGTTGAGTTTATTGTGACAGTAATTCACAGGTCAAAGCTCACTTCATCTGCACTGATGTGACAGCTAATGGTTCCTATTACACGAGTGATCCATGAATTATAGAGTGACTTGTTGCCATTCCACCACAACTATAAATAAATCTAATGAAGTTAGTGCTCTGGGAAAAACAAATGCATTAAGCTACAGCTCTAGGTGGACTCTGCTCAAGCAGAGAAACAAAATTTGTGGATTTCAGCTGTATGTTGTGATTTGATCACTGGAGAGGAGTGGCTGTGACACCAAGTGCAGTGCTGCTTTATTCTGCACTCCCCAAAGGAAAACCAGCTCTTAAAGCTCAGTCTTGGTAGCCCCTTTCACCTAAATTATTAACTGTTCTCCAGGAGAATTTATCTGATTAAGGTACACTAGATATGTATCCTGCTTGGAATTCAGTGAGAAAAGTATTTCTCGTGTGATACTGGTACATTGAGTGTTTAGGTCTCAGCTGGAATCTGTGAATGAACTCGAGGTATCCAAATTGTGCAGAATTCCAAGTTAGGATAGTTTTTCAGGATGATGGTTTTGCTGTAGGGATCATGTCTAATTTCCTCTGAACTGGCCAAGCTTCCTTTCAAAATGCTGCACTGAAAATCCAGTTTCATACAACAGGCATTTCTACCGAGAAAGGCTTAGAGTGGTAACTCTCTTGTAAAACAAATCATCTCTTCCTGCCCTCCTCTCTCCATTTCATTGCTCTTTCTTCCCTTTGTCACTGTCTCTGCTGCACACCAAGACAATAAACCACTGAGGTGCATAAGAAAAAAAGGCAAGTATTACTTAGTTCAGAATTGCATCCAAACCTGGCTGCTGCTCGAAAATAGTAATTTCTATCAACTGTATTTCAAATTAAAATGCTAAAGTGCTGGAGAAATGGGGTGTGGAAATACTTAATTTGGTAGCAAATTACATTTATGGGTTGAGAAAATGATATCTTTTAAAAATGGGTCCCAGGGTTTGATGCATACCTGTTTTAATTACCCAGGTGTGCTTTGTTATGCTTTTTTGGGAACATTTCAAGGACTGCTGATGTCAACAAAGAGGGAAGCAGAGCAAGCCCAGATGGTTGGCTGAAGGCTTTTCTCAGCCATCTAAAGAGATTTACTCAAAACTCCCACAAATTCAGGATCCACCACGAAGATTAAAGCTCTGTTTCCTTGTGCAGCTCTTTATTAGCCAGCATTCCAAGGGGTGTTTTTGAAACTGAGGCAAATCATAAGATTTGGGGAAATTACTAACAGCATTTGTGTTCTTGGTGGTCTGTTCTGCTGACCTGTGCTCCTCTGGGTGACAGACAGGAGAACTTGATATGCAAGATGACCAAAAACAAAGTCAGCACTGAGCCCACTGCCTGGGCTTGGGCTGTAATGCAGCACCAGAGGATGGAGTGATGCATCAGCTCTAATTCCCAAAGCTGCCTTTGTACCCGCCCTGGGCTGAGCTGCAGCAGAACCCACCAACTGTCAGCAGAACCAGGGCCACTCCACAGGAAAAAAAAGGGTGGGGGGTTCTCTTTTACAAAGGTTGCAGCTTCTGGTCTAGAATGTTATTTAGTGAATTATTTCTTGTGACAGGCACAAATCTGATGGGTCAGTGGTCTCTGTGGTGTCCTGCTGTGCAGTTTCCTGACCATGGCTGGCAGCAGGAATGACATGAGCCCACTGCACCTGTCTCACACAGATTGTCTTCAGGGAACAATTGTAATGATTATGAAGGGAACCTGGAAATTTGGTATTGGGCAGGCTCAGAACTCCAGTGTTTGGCTCTCAGCACAGTGGGGATTCTCCAGGGTCCTCAAGAGCAGCTTCCCCTGGAAGTGCAGGAGGATGGAGCTCACCCTGCACCACCAGACCCTGCACCTGAGACAGGAGAGGGTGCAAATGCTGCTTTCCATTGCATCTCTGTCTGTACAGGAACTCTTGTCTGAGACTGGTGAGGGCTCTGCTGAGGGGTGGACTTTGGCTTGGGTGATATTTAGTATTCCCACATCTTTGTAAGTCACCATCCCCTTGCTGCAGTTGGTTCCTTGCAGTTAGACTAAGTCTGCAAGCACAGTAACGTGATTACAGCAATCTGTAGAACAGCCAGCAGAGATGAAGTTCTAACTCCTCTCCAGTATTTCTGAAGGGTATTTTTCCCTCTGTCTGCAGCTGAACTGGCAGACACTTGAGGGTTGTTTTGAGATCAGTAAATGGTATCTGCAGTAACCCATTATGGGAATGAACAATGCCAAGGGGACTCCACCAAGTCTCTCTGAGGAACCAGAGGGCACCACCATGAAATTGCTGGAATTGGCTCTTAAGGAACATGAACTGCTTCATGGCTGCAGAATCAGGGCTGACTGGTGCTATCCTTAAATATCTTTGGCACCCATTGCCTTCTGCAGTCGAAAGAGTAGTTACCAGCATTAAAATGACTGTCATATATCAGGGTCATGGAGAACAATCACATTAAAGAGAGAGAGAAAAGCTAGCAAAATCCAGGCTTAATCTGAAAAATGTCTCTGTAATGAGCTCCTGTTACTTCAGGGATGAACCCGCATGGAAGCACTGATGTTAGGGCAAGTTGTCACTAATAAGCAAAATATTATTGTTATAATTGTATGCATTACCGTGCTGAGCTGCCTTTGTTTTCCAGTTGTTGGCACTAAGGACTGCCAGGCTTTCTGAGAGGGCTGAGGGTTGAGTGTTTGTCTTGGGGAAGCTTCCTGAGAGTAGTTGTGTAATAAACACTCTGTGCTGGAGGGGAAAACAAGTGATATACACTGCAGTACCACAGTATAATGAATTAGTTAAAAGCAAACAACCCCCAAAACAGTAGATTGCCAGGGCAGGCCTGCATCTGCCAAGGAATATTCCTGTGCCAGCTTTCCAAAGGAAGCACAGCCAAAACCAGGAGTGCAGTAGCTCATCGTGAGGGAAGAAAGCTATTACAGGGTGGGTGAAACAGCAGCAGGCTCTCCCCAGTGCCCCTGGATTGCAGGGCTTATTCCCAGTCCTTTAGATGGTGCAGGAACTTACACCCACCCTGCAGACTGTGTCAGCTGCTGAGTCAGAGCAGTCTCATGCTCTCTGCATAAGTGCAGAGTCAGGACAAGTGTCAGGAAAGAGCTGAACTCGGTGCTCGTTCAGCTAAGGGCAATGCTGTCAGCATCCTCCATGTGCTCCCAGGTGTAGTGGGTGATACAACACTGGCACTGTTCAAGTGACATAAGGGAAACCTGCAGCATTTCACACCTCAGGAGATGAAGTTGTCTAAGGCAAAATGGGGCAGGTGTAAAGGGTGACTTGTGCAGGCTGCTCTCCTGCCTGAGTCAGCAAGCGTGGCTGGGTCTGGTGTCAGCAAATTAAGGGGAAACAGGAGAGACACTGGTCAAACCCAGCTGATTTTAGTCACCCTGCCAAAGCCTGATGTCTCCATTCACTTTTTAACAAAGAAATGCCCTGTCATGCCCAACAACTAAAATAAGATTCATCAGCAAGATGGAATTCAACTTATTACACGCCTGAGTAGCCATCAGAAGAGGAGAAGGTGATGCATGATTGCTGCTTGCAGCGCGTGCTTAGCAAGGAAGAAATGCTGGTACTTCAGTAGTGGGCAATAATGACAAACATCTGCTTCATTTGCAGTTTCCCAGACATGCAGGATATGTCCTCTGACATCCCCACTCAGAGCCAGGTCGTTTTTCTCATCAGGCTCCTTTGCACCATCTGGATTTGCTGAGAAATAATTTTGTAAGGAAAAAAATCCTGGGGATCGGGGAGGATCATTATTCAGTTCTCTCTGGTGGATAATACCCACCTCTAGGCATGCAGAAAGGTCACAAGAAATTGGAGTAGTAAGGTCTGCTACAACATGATACACATAGCCAGGCTTCCTGGTCATCTCTTGGAGTTCCACAGTCCTTGCCAGATCTACTGAAATGGAACACTGCTACATAGATGTGGAAATAGAGGTTACCTTGGGAGTTTTGACTAATAGTAGTATATTGGAGTTAAAATGAATTGAGATTGCATTTCTTTCTCCTTCCATTCTTTTTTTTTTTCCCTAAGCCTTATGCATCCTTAGTCATGAAGATACTACTTGGAGATTTCAGAGACAGGCCCTGCTTCAGGAGTGAACTGAGGCCTTAGCAGATATATATATATATATTTCAGTTTGGGAAGGCACTTGAAATAATCCCTTGAACACAGGGGACTCGGGCACTCAGGACCACAGAGTGCCAAAATTTCAGATGTTACCCTAAAGTTTAGATTTCTCAGACAAACACGCTGAATATTCTGCATTCTGCTTCTTCCACTGATTTAAGTGAAGAGGATTTTAACAGCATACAGTATTTCCATTTTTATGACCCTGAAGTGAGTAGAGGTCCTCAAAGAATCCTCAGAATCCAGTCCTTTCTGCAGAGAAAATACAGAGCTCCTATTCCTCATGATGCCTTTCCCAAGGGTATTTCCTAGGCGATGCTACAGCAGAACTGAACAGGTACCTGGTTCTTGCTGTGCTGTTGCAGAGAGCAGGGCACAGACAGGGGCTGAGCTGGTGGCTCCCTGGCTGCAGAGGGCTGGCCTGTGTCTCTTGGCTCACCCCTCACATGCCACATTCAGTGGGAAAACCAACCCCATTGCTTTGGTGCCTTACACATCTGGCAGGTACTTTTGTCACCAGGTCATGACTCTGTCCTGCTCTGTAAGCAGTTTTTTTATAACAAAAAAAACTCCATTTGCCCTCCAGTTTTCACTCTGGTTTACTTTACTTTCCTCCATTTATTCCTGTCTTCACCATTAATAAAACTGAGAGCTGCAGGATGTGAATTTTAATAGAGTCCATGTTTTAAACAGCAGCCAGCCAGAGAGGCTGTATTTCTCTGTACATCTTTTAGTGCTTCAGCTCCACACAGAGTGGGAACCCCTCAGCAGGCACAGGCTCTTCCCAGCTCCCCATGGGCATTAACTCGTTGACAGCAGCATTGTAATTAGAGAATGCTGAAAATCGTACCCCTGGGCTGCCAACCTGCCAGGAAACATCCAACTGCTGTGTGCCTGCATGCCAGCACTGAGCTGCTCCGCCAAAACCACGGGAACTGGCGTGCTATCCTCTCGCTTTGGATCTTTGCTATGATCCCACATGAGGCTGAGCGAGGTTGGGACTCACTGTAACGAGCTGCCAGCTTCTTTCCACACCTCCTAAGGCAAAACTGCATTGGCAGGCTCAGGACTGGCCCCTGGCCCCAGCAGGGAATGGTGCAGAACAGGCACTGTGCTCTTCACAGTACAAACTGGGCTCTGTCCTGCTCGGTTCATAAGGGTCTTCGCCAGCACATCCCATTCTAACCCCTGGGAATCTGGTCTATTGTATTTAATTGAAATGCAAAATGACATGATAGGTTGGGGTTTTTTAAATTTTGTTCCATGTCTGAGAACAGCAGGGGGAGAGCAGGAAGGATGATCCAGAAATTGCCAGTAAAAAAGTGGAGAAACGTTCTTAAGAGCTGCCCACGTGAATATTGTGGCATTTCACCTCTCACAAGGAGTGAGCAGAGCATCAAAAGGCAGGACTCTGTGGTCCCTCTCCTGCCACTGACTCCTTACAGAGCCCCGGCCTGCTCACACAGTGCCTCTGTGCTATAAAGATCATTCCCACCCTGGGCAGCAGGGGACTACAGCTGTAAATCCAAATGCAGCCATTTCATAGTGATGCTGGAACTCCTCTTCTGGTTCTCTTCTCTCCTCTTCCAGGACACTTAAAGGTGCTGTGGCAGCTGGAATGTATTTTTACACATATTTTGCCTTGTAAGAAGCAAACTATTCCTAAATAAATGGGAGAAGCATGAGCAGAAAATTAAAATTATAGTAGAGGTGGCACAAAACTGGGGCTGACACCATGAGAAGTCTCAGGTGGGACTGCCCTGAAGGAGAAGGGATATGTCACACTGCCACTCAAGGAATGTCACTTAAAGATGAATATACGATGATCTGAGGGATAACCACATGGGTAGGCTGGCTAGTTAAATATCTTAAGTGTTTGCCAGGTAAGTACTTTCTTCAGAATCACAGTGAATTGACATGCCTGTCTTTATATCTATGGCAACATCTACATCTTCTGTGCTTCCTTTTGAATCCTATGAATCCATTATAGAGCCTTTGCAAGGTTTCACACAAACAGATATGGCCAGTGTGAGTTTATGCAGTATGTTCTGCAATCCAGAACAGAGATTTTCTATTTTCCTCTTTCCCCCCCTCTTTTTTCCCTCTATCTGTATTCCTGCTGTTTAGCAAGAAACGATAGAGTTAGTCACATAAAATTAAACCCACTTTTACTTACCAGTCACTGAAATGCAGGGGTATTTGGAAACGCACCTAAGATATTGGGTAACCACTACAAATTAGATGTAAATGGAATCACAGAAACAGCTGTCACCTCTTTTGCTAGCCGATTAATTTTTTTTTTCTGAGTCATAACAATTACATTTCGGCACAGCCCGCCCCTCAGACTCTGAGCACTGACTGCCGTGGCTGCTGATGGGCTGGGGGCAGCTCTTCGGCAGTAATTCCCATTAATCCCAGCGCCTTCAGCATCCTCTCCCTGCCCTTCCCCTGGGAGCGCTCTGCCTGCTGCTCACGGGAGTCGCGGCGCTGCGAAACACGCGTGGGCAGTTCTTTACCCACCGAATTTCCTGGGGCAAATCTCGCCACATCTCTTCCCAGCCTGTTCCCAAGCACCGAGGGATCCGCCAGGCATTTTTTAGCTTCCACTGTCCTCTAGCGGTGCTTTGTTTCCACGGTGAGGATGCTCAGAGAAAAGGAGCCCCTCTGCTATGGAGGCACCTGGGGGAGTTCACCTGGAGAAGAAAAGGTTCTGGGGAGACCTGAGAGCCCCTTCCAGTCCTAAAGGGGCTACAGGAGAGCTGGAGAGGGACTTGGGACAAGGGAAAATGGGTTTAAACTGACAGAGGGCAGGGACAGAGGGGGTATTGAAAGGAAATTGTTCCCTGTGAGGGTGAGGAGGCACCAGAACAGAGTGCCCAGAGAAGCTGTGGCTTCCCCACCCCTGGAAGTGTCCAAGGCCAGGCTGGATGCTGGATGGGACTCTGAGCAACCTGGGCTAGTAGAAGGTGTCCCAGACCAGCAAATGGAAAGGTTGAATGTGTCTCTCTGCCTCTTCTCCAAATCTTCTCTCATGCAGTGGTGCCCAAGGCACCCCTTTGAAGGTGTTCCCCAGTACAGACCCCAGTACAGACCCCAGCACGTTCACTTCTGGTTTCTCTTCATTTCACCTGGAGCAGTTGTTTGTTTTTCTGACCAGGCTCTAATTTTTGAATTAGCACGGATGTCAGCAGGAGTATTTAGATGCCATTTAAAGGGTTTATTTTGGCCTCACAGAGGGGCTGTTGTGTGGGAGTGCAGCTGGGTACTCAGCTGAGAGCTTTGCAACTGGGCTGCACAGGAGGAGGGATTGCACTTAAAACGTTGTCTGCATGTAGCCTGCAAAATGCTTTAGGGCATTAGTGGGAAAAGATGTTTGCCAGTATAAAATATTAACCAGGCTTTGTGTTTAATAAACTTGATTACTCTAAGGCAATGAATTATGTTTGTGATAATGTGACTAAGTTTGTCATATTTCCTGCATTCATTTTGTGAGTATGTTTTATCCCTCACCTGCATTAGGGGACCAGCTGAATATTTTATAAAACAAGTATTTCAGTAATATTCAAACTACTGTATCAGTATTCCTACAGATGGTGCAATATATAGCAAAATTAATAATTCTCAGAAAGCTATTTATTCAACAACCCTAAGCCCAAATTGCACAGAGACTTAGGTGTACACTTAACATTTCTCAGGGGAGAAATCCTATTGGATGCCATGTCAATATTTGCAGGAGTGAATGTTAACACATTTAGGGCTTTTTTCTTTTCTGAAATCTGTTTACCTAATATAGCAACCTTGAATTAATTAGATGACTGAGTCTCTGAAAGTTTTCTTTATTTCCTGCTTTGAGCTGCCTGTGAGTAACTGAGCTCTGATTTGGGTTGGTTGGCTGTGATAGCTTAGCTGTGATCTTGCTGATTTGTAGTGGGATAAACATACAAACACTTCTAACAAAAAATTCTGGCATGAGAGGGGCTTTTTGTATAGTTTTGGTTGGTTGGGTTTTTTTGTAAAAGCTGACATGGAGAGGAAGGTAAGCCATTAATTTGCTTTCTGTTGAACAAAGGATAAGGTGTTCTTCTCCCATCCTTTATGTGGCTTTCCTAGTGCACCAGCTTTGAGTGGAGACAGTCTCTCCCCATGTAGGTTTTGTATCCTACCCTAAGCCTTTATTACAGAATTTATCCTCTAGCAATAATGAAATTTTGATATTGGTTTTCTTTCCCTGAAATTCCTTTTCTTGAGTACTGGCAAGAAGTGAGATACAACAGGGTGACTGGTGCAGACTGGTTTAAGGATACAGTGATCAAAATGATCGTGGCAGTAAAAAAGCAGGAGGATATTGATCCCATCTGACCTCCAGCTCCTGAGGCTGCAGTTTGGTAACTGCTTCAGGATGCTCTAATCACAAGCTGCCACTGATCCATCACCTCCCTTGTTCCAGTGCTGGCACTGGGTGCTTGTGTGGGCAATTTAGTCCAGCACCCCTCCCAGATGAAAAGCTATCAAAAATTAAAAATAAAATAAATAATATTTTTTTTAAAAAAGTGGAAACACTGGGCTTGGCTTTCAATAGGCCTGAAAATACACCCGATTTGGATGTCCTGAATCACGTTCTGAAATGGCCTGAAGGTCACAGTTGGTGTAAGACCCTGACTTCCAACTTTGTATACTCGTTGTATCCAGGTCTGAATTTGGAGAATGAACTGAGGAAAGTGAGAGGTGTGAGGCCCCTGTTCACTGCAGTTAATGTACCTGGGCCCTATTATAGTTAATGATCAAATCCTGCCCCTCAGAGCAAGAGCTTAATTTAGCTGCTCAGACTCATCATCCAGGAGGGCCAATCCTTCTTTATTAACTGTGAAGAGGAGCCTGGAGAGTGTAACCTCACTAGGCTGGCAGCAGTCCTTATGAATCCCCACTATCTCTGCATTGCCTCAACTGATGATTGTTTCACTTTTTTTGGTGTCTTGCTACAGTGCACTCACTATTTGTAATGGAAATAAAGCCCTTGGGAACTGCAACAAGTTCCTGCAAGACTGAATGCCAGGAATGTAATGGGGATACACAACCAGAGCACATCAACAGGTACCAGAAAGGGAAAGAACCAGCCCTGCTCCTCTGACCATGCTATTTACTCTGCTGCATGGCTGTTTGCGTGTGAATATGAGAGGTATTTGCTACGCCCTTCAGCAAATATTGTTCTCGTCAATATTGGCACTGCATCAGCTGTGGATTAGCAGTACTCATTCTCTCTGGAGTAATGGCTTTGGTTCTCCCTGGAGAGCCTTCAGGAGGAAGATCTTTAACCTTTGCAAGCAGCTTCTTCTACCTTTCTGCTTCCCATGAGAGAAAAAGAGCATCTGAGTTTTGATTAAATCTTTGTGTGGAGAACCTGGGGCCAGCCAGAAACGCATGTGGCTGCTCAGTGAAATTAATCTTTGGTGTAAATCCACATTTCTGGAAAAGACCAGAATCTTCTCATGAAAGTCTTTAACTATCCTGTAGGAACTATGTGTCCTCTATGAAAATGTGGGTCTTTAAGAGGTGCAACCCCATGAGAGGATGGTCCTCAGTCGTGTGACCCCCATGCACTCAGGAATGGTGTCTGTCTGAAGTGTCCAGCGTATTCTCAGCCTCCAAAATTGTCTTGAACATAAGCAGAAGAAAACCCAGCAATTCCAGTGTTAAATGCAGACCAGTGTCTTCAGTTTTCTATCTTATTTGCACTTCCTGTGCTGCATTTCAAGGGGAATTAAATATGAAATATATCTTGTTATTTAGACAACAGTCTTAGCAGCAAAATACTGCTCAGGAAAGTGCTCGCCTGGATGTGTGTGTGAACCTTTGTCCAACCTGTACAGGTGCTGAGGCAGTTTAGGAGAAATAACAGTAATTTCCTCACAGTTTCATTCCAGTGGTTTATTTCTCCAAGTTATTCCACAAGCTTCTTTAGGGGAATCCAAAGAGCCAGATTTATAAAGAGAATGGATAATTTCATTGCAAAAAAGACAAAACTAGCATTATGCATGTTAAGTTAAGGGTAAACAAATCTCATGCTTCAGGGCACAAAATGATTTCCTATTGGGCTCAGGAAAGATGTTTTTCTTCATGTAAAGCATTGTATGGTTGGCTAGACATATTGCTGAGGGGTTTATTTATTCTGCTGCCCTCTGAAGCATCAGTTTAGGAAGCTTCATTTTAGGTGATGCTGGAGGCAGAATGCCAGACGTTATAACTTTACTTAGCAGGGAGAGCCTGCACTACAAACTCCCTGCTCCAGCAGGCCTGTGATGCCTGCAGATGGATGGTGGAGCTCCTCAAAAGCAGCCCAGAGTCTCCAACCATGTAACCCATTACCAGTGGGTCTGTAGGAGCCTAAACCCTATGACTGGAGAGTAAGTCTTGCGAGGAGCAGCTAAAGGAGCTGGGCTTGTTCAGCCTGGAATGAAGGAGCTGAGGTGGTGATGGGACATCACCCCTGAGAGCCTCATGTGAAATATTTTATTCTCCATATCTTCACTACCCCTACAGGAGTCTCCCTAGGGTTGTGTAGACATGCTTGGCTTGGCAGGGATCAGGAAAAGGGTCTGTTTGTTCTGGACAGTGGCAGAGGAGGAGAGGAGGTCCTTTGGCAGGAGGATGTTGCAGGATGATGAGAAGATGTTTTCTCCTGCAGAGGATGTCTGGGTGATCCAACACTGTCCATTTCCAAATGACTGCCTGGTAATTATCCCCACATTCCATGTGCTGCACAGCAGAATTGGGATGATCTGGAACTGGAAAGGCTTTGGCTTGAGAACAGGGAATACAACTGCATGTAACAGGATTTACAAGCTGTGAAGGGAGGTGGCCGTGAATTAAGATCAACAGCTGCTTTATTGGGAGGCTGCAGGAGATACTTTGTTTGAAGGTTAAATGGGTTACCTTTTTCATTTAAAATACCTGTACATTGTGTTTGAGGAACTTCTGCTATTATGAAACTACTTATGTATTTTTTGTAGACAAGGTAGAAACCTATAATTTCCTGAAATTTAAAACCTCTGAAGAGCAGTGGATTGCACTTTCAGGGGCACCTTGTCCTTAATAGATACAAATATTGTGCCTCCACTGAGAATTGCTCTTCAAATTAGAAATCCAACCCTTAATCTCTCAATCAAACAGCACTAAATAAAAACAGCATTTAACTTGTGCTGTCACTCTTCCTTGAAACAGAAGATGAAAAGGAGGAACTGTGCTGTTGGAGCCTACTCCAGAAATGCCACGTTACTTTGTCAAAGCCTTTTAATGTTGTAACACGGGCTTCTGACTGGCAAATAGCTGGGCTTAGGAGGAATTAAAGAATTCCTACAGGACTTCAACCAAGTGCACAAATGTTACTTTTAAACATGCTGCTAAGTAGGAAATTGGGGATAGAAGACAAGGTCATCCTTGGAGGAGCTGTGTGACCCCTGGCAGTGCAGCTGAGGCAACAAACCCCACCAAAAGTGGAACATCCTCGAGCACCACATGATATAAGCACCACTGAAACACAGTTCCTGCAGGGTGGAGCTCGCAGTCCTCCCTGACAGCAGGACACGGGGGAACTCCAGTTGCCAGGTGGAGGTGGGACAGGGAGGCACATGGCAAAAGTCCTGCCAAGAGTCTGCAGCAAGAACTGTCCTTTCCTCATGAAATCACTGGCATGTTAATCACAACATCTTGTTTGTTCCTTCTGCTGGTGGTGCAGCTCTTCTGTACGAGAGCAGGGAATTTGCAGCCTCACAAAATGGGCTCAGAGGGACTGGGATTAAAGGGATCCATCAGGAGATGTCTATACGTAACTGAGCTGCCCAGGGGAACTTTGTAATCAGCTGTGGGAAGTGGGGACCCACAAATTTATCCCACTCTGCTTCTAGGCTGGACTCTACAGCAAAACCTTCCAGTGGAAGTTCCCTTCCCAGCTGCTGGAAGCTGACTACAGGGTGGGGTTTTCCAGGAGCTGTTCCTTCCTGAGCAGCCCCTCATTCTGAGGCCACAGATTTCGATGTCACCAACAGTGAGAGCTCAGCAGTTCCTGCTCAGGAACACACGGTGATGTCTTCTCCACAAGGCTAGAATGAGGCTGTAAATGCAGCAGATGTGCCCATCAGGAAACACCTTCAATGCATGGAAATACCAGAAATATAGATGAGCAACAGCAGCTCCTCTGCTGCCATAGTTCCTGTGCAGTTCTGCCACAGCAAAGTTAAATCAGTTCTGACTTGGAGCTTCTTTCTGCCATAAATCAGGGAGGCACTTGGAGAGGTGTAGAGCCAAGAGTCACTGTAAACCTGTCTGCCTTCAGCATGGCTTGGATGGAGGAGAAAACTCACTTTTTATCCTTTATCATGCAGTGCTGTGCTGGATCTTTTTGCATGGAGTTGAGTATACAAGAAAAATCAGCTCTGGGATGCAAATGTCTCCCAGCATAAGAATTTACCTGAAGGGGGAGGGAAACCATTAGGTCAGAAACAAGTCCTGTCTTTTTCTTCTGCCAAATTCTGATGATAAAGGTTCCTTGCAGGAGATGTCAAACCAATTTGACTTCATTTTGCAAACATACGGCGACTGCTCGGTGTGCGATAGGAGTTGTGTGGAAAATGCTATTCCAGGAGGATTAGGAAGCGACGAGCAGCCATGCCAGGTGGCACAGCCAGAGCACATTTGCTGCCTGCTAATGGGCATGGCTGGAGGAGGCAGGCGTTTGCAGCTCAGTGCTGGGCTCAGTGACAGTGTGGAAAGCCTGGTTTCTTGTGCTTTGATTTCTTTTTTTCATGATTCCACCCAGTTAAAATAACAATGAACAAAGCAAGTGGGTTTGGAATGCTCGCCATGGGATCAGCACTGTAAGGACCAGTCCAGGCAGCTCCTTAGTAATAAAGGAAAGTAGTATTAAAGTAAAGTAGTATTAAAGGAAAGGCTGTTGCACGTAGAGTGTGGCTGATGCCGCGTAAAGATCCACTCCCCAGATTTCCAGTCAAGAACAGTGCAAGTTCCCAAACCCATACATCCTGTCACAATGGGAAGCAATCAAATTTTATTAACTTTTTAAGATGACTTCTCAAGTCCAACCTCACTGCACTCCTGCAGTCTGAGTCCCCAGGCCTTACCTTGGGCCCATCTTTAAATTCCCTGGGGCAGAACTGGCATCAGCAGGGCCATAACTTCTGATTTCATCCTTCAACAAGTGTATTTATTAATTTTGTCTTTTCCTTAATGGCTTTTTAAAATGCTAAGACCCTTCAGGGAAGCAGTTGTTGAATTCTTGCCACTGAAGGAACCCCTTTCTTCTGCTTTGTAACTACCCACAGTAATAGCTGTTCCTTGTAAGCACAGGGAGCTTAAATTAGTGTGGTCTGGATCCTTCTGGGGCTTGCACATCATCAAAAGCATTTCTTCTGTGCTCTAATTCTTCCTTTTTCAGTACCAGCACCCAGAAGAGATGGCACAACTGTGGGTCCTGTAACAGGCTCTGTGGGCAGACACAGAGCATCTTTTGTTTTGTTACTGGCAGGGAGAATCAAGCCGAGATTTGATTTCCGAGATGGAAAAGTTGATGGCTTGTCTGAAGATTTATGAAACAAAATACCCCAAAGAAAAATTAGATGGCTCCTTTGGTCATTTCTTCCTGCAGTTCATTCTTGCTGTGGGAATCTCCCTTGGAATACTCTGTTATCTTCACCAGTGTCTTCAGAAAGTCCTGGTGCTGCTCATGAGAGCCCTGCAGAGTTTGTTGGGAATGGGATAGTTATCCTTACTTTCCCCCTGTGCCAGCAGCTGCCAAACAAACTTCCCACAAAGAGTTTTTACAGAATCGGGAGGAATTCATTGTCAGTGGCAATGAATTGAAGTAAAACCATCCCCGAAAAGAGCCTTTTATCCCAACTCCCTCTGACTCTGGGGCAGAGAAAGCAGAGCTTGGATGTTCTATCTAGAGGCATGGAAATTTATTACATCTGCCATGTACTGTGAGTGCAATTTTCTGGGAGTCTGCTGTGTGCTGCAAACAGCTCCATCTTGGTTTTGCTCCAAATATATTGAGAGAAACCCACTGTGCTTTGTCATTGTATTTACTTCTGCATCTCGCCATCTAAAAATAATTTAAGCTGAAAGGATATGAATTTTGTTTGTGCATGGAAAAAAACCATAATGGTTTCAACTACTGTGATTTCAGGGAAACAAAGATGACAATAACTTAGACAGTCAGTCTGCCTGTGTTATCTATGGATTCAAGAAATGTTTAAAGCAGTGAAATTTAAAACCATTTTTCCCATCACTTACACCTGAACAAGTGAAGTCAAAAGCAAGCATAAATCAGTGCAGAATTGTACCCAAGCAAGTAGTTTGAGAAAACAGGAGAAACTGACAATTATCTCAAAGAGTAAATGGCTTTAAATTTAAATTCAGTAAGAGAAGTCAGTGAAAGTCATGGTGGAAAGCTTATAGTTTTGTTTTAAGCCTCTATTCCCCTTCTTTCTCTTCACCACTGTAGCAAGTCTTTAGGAAGCAATATATACTGTAGATGAAGCTTGCTGAACTGGAGAATGGAGTATTTCCCTGGTGCCTCTGAAAGGCTGTGGAACAAATTGGACTGGGTATGACAAGCTGCACAGTGTTATTTCAGTTGCTGCAGATAACTGAATTTCTCCTTCTAGGCATGAAGTGTCACTGGTTCGTGTATTAAGAGTCAGATCCTGCTGCCGGCCACAGAAGTGGGAGTGTGAAGGATCTCCAGTGGAGACTCACTGGTGACTGGGGAAACCTGGAATTTATTGCTGTGCCATCCCGAGCAGGGGCTGCCTCTCAGGGCTCTGACATGAGCAAACGTGGCTGTCTGTAGCCCAATAAAAACTTCATTTATTAAACAGGGTGAACTCTCCACTGTTTCATACAGATGTAACTGATTTGTCCAGGTCCAGCACAGTGATAAAGGCAAACATTTCCCATGCTCCTGGAGTGGGACAGTTTGTTGGGGGACTGATAATCTGGTGATTTAGTTTTGCATGTGCTGCTTTTTCTCTGCATGTGCATGTGTTTTGAGTTGTGCAGCTTCTCCAACACCTGTCTGTGTTCTAGAAAATGAGAGTGGTTGTGCTTGGGAAGGACAGTGCCAAGTGACTTTGAGATGGACTGATGCTAAAGACATCTGGGCTCTTTTCCTGCTGCTGCCATTGATTTCTGGTGTGACCTTGAGCCAGAAGTAATTCTGCACATTGGTCTGAGCAAACCTATGGGGATGCTACAAGTCAGCTCCAAAACCAGGAGCAAAATAGCTGTGCCAGGGTAATTACCCCTAATTACCCCTGGTTGGTTGGTGCGTTGTCAGTACGATGTGTTGGGCGAATCTGCCTGTGGCAGTTATTAGACACAGGCACAGGTTCCCTAAAACTGTTTCTACCATGCTCCATTGCACAGTGCAGACATGTCCTTCAGCTCTGTATAGCTCAACCCCAGGTTATTCTGCTCATCTTTGTTGTGAGGGGGGAAGGAAAGGGGAGTGAAGTGTCTCACAAGCAAGGGTGAGGGGGAGTTCACAGAAACACACAGCAAGATGTACCAGAGAACAACTCCCAGCCCCACTGTTTCCACTGGGCTAGATGGATGTGCCAAGGGACCATATAGGAAGAGACACAGGACATAATGAGCAATACTTTGAAAATGAATTAAAGTAATTCACAGAAAGCCCCTTGGCCATATTTATAATCACGCCATTGGTCTGTTAGAGCAGTGACAGAGCTTAAAAGGCAACACATGTTTGCTTGTGCTTAGTAGTTGCCTCCAGCAATTTACATCTGTTAAAGCAAAAATGGATAAACTTGCCTCACAAATAGGGGTGACAAAACCCAGCACCAACTTCCTCTTTAGTACCTAAACACATGCAAGGCTTTATGAATCGAGAACAGTGTTCATTTCCAGACACAGACTGCAGTAAGAGTGGAGCCAAATTTTTTCTTTATTGCACCTTGAAGTACTATTTCATTAGTGGAGGAAAGAACAAATTTGCTTTTTATCTCTTCCTTTACATTGAATTAAATCAGGTACTTTTAAATTATGGGCCTGAAATTACCAACACTTTGGACTTGTGCAGTTTCCTATTAAATGTGCTAATACTGAATTATGTAACATGTGTTATTTCAGGTGGATTAATACGTCAAATCTGTCTGCATCCATTTAGTGTCTCCTTAACAGTGCAAATGTGTTTGATCTGGGAGAAGATTTATATATTTTTATATGTAATGGTGAGGTGGCAAAATTTCTCAGCTCTTTCACACACATTTGTATCTCTCAGAATGACTAAGGTCAAATAGAAGTTACCAGCACATCTCTCACCAAATAAAATTGAGTGTAAAATTAAATATTTGCTGCCAGAACCTACCACAAAAGCTGGCTCAGAGTGCAGTGTTCAGACAGGACTCTTTGCTCTGCTCCTCAGTTTGTTTGGAGGGTGGGTTGATGTTTGAATTTTTTTAGCCACTGGACTGTGAGAATTTCAGTTCAGTTCATAGTTCTTTTTCTCTAATTAACTGTAAATTTTGTGTTCGTATATATTAGGAAAAATAGCTTCTAATTTAAAACACAGAGAGGGCTTAATAATATATAAAGTGGAGTCCTGACTAACTTCATCTGTAACACAGAGAGCTCATCTCCTGGGTGTGCATTAACTCCAACCCAACTATGGGGGCTCATGAGCCCATTTCCTTTTGGGTGATCACCTGATTTTCCTTATCTACCTCCAAATGTGAGTGCCAGTTTGGTACAAGGCAACAAAGAGTGTGGCCCACGGGTGTCACAACCCACCCAAGAGCTGGGCCAGCCCTGGGACCTGTGCCCTGCACCCCTTGGTAAGTGCACACTTGGAGAGGAAGGAGGAATGCTAATGCAGCAATCAGGGGAGCAGCAAAACAGGCATGAGCTCTGCAAAGGTTTATACTCTGCTTGTCTTTGGTAACTGCTGCTGTTGAAACTTTTAACAGTCGCTCTGGAGATTGGAGGGACAACAGGGAAAAGTGGTGAGGATCATAATCTTCTGAAGGACGCCATAAAGATGAAACTGAGACTCCCTCTGAATTACCTTTCTCATACACGCACACATTATAATAGAATTAGTAGTTCTCATGATTCACCAAAATGACAGTTTCTTGCCCAGCATGATTTAATGGGGTGGTTGTTCTCTGCCAAGGGCTGCCACCTAAAATACTGAATTTATGAGCTGGCTCACTGGCTGAAACTCTGTAAGGCTCCCTTTTTTAAAACAAAGATAATCTAGGCTGGTTCTCTCACATCTGGGGGGAGTGGTGGAGAGGTAAAATGAGAGTAGACCTGCAGAAACGTTTCTGACACAAATATGCTTCTAGTAACCAGTACAGCCACCACTGATATAAAGGTATCAGGGCACTGTATTATTTTTCATTTCTGTCCATAAGAATTTAATCAAAAAGCCACTGGAACTGATTTCTTTCCTCTGAAGGACTTCCACCAGGTGCTGTTAGTCCAGCGTTATCTCCTGAAGGTCTGTTACAGTGTTAGAAAAGACTGATGAGAAGAGGGAATTTTCCTACTAAAATGAGAATAAATCATCATTTTTCACTCCGTAAGACCTGCTCATACAAATTGGATACTGCTACAATACAAAGACAAATTGCTTCACGTTACTGCTGTAGTCACTGAGTCCAAATTACCTCTGGAAGTGCATTCTGAGTCCTGTGCTCCAGGTCCTTCCTGGGCCGAGCTCAGCGTGCCAGCTGGAGAACAAAATCATCTCCCTTTTGCTGTTGCAGGGTTCTAATGGCTGTTAATGGAATAAGCAGCAGGTTCTCTTTCACTCTGCTTGGTTGGAATGAGTGAGTCTGAGAAAGAGCAGCCTGGGCTGAAGAAGAGGCCAATCCCAGGTGACAGGAAGGTTCCCACTTTCCTTGGGAGAGATGGAGAACCCTGGAAGGGCCACACTGGTGGCTTTAACAGGGAGGGAGTTACAGCGTCAGTGCTGTGGCTCTGCCTGGCTGTGTAACCCTGCACAGACCCTGCCACACACCATCCTCTGCCTTCAGCATCCTTCCCTCTGGTGTGCAGCCTTCTTCCTCGCCATCACGTGTTGCAACTTCGCTATTAATATTTATAAAGTGCTTCGTTGTTCTCTGACAGAGCCCCAGCTCCAGCGCAGCAGCCACCCGTGAGTGTGTCCCGGTTGTGCCGCCCGTAATTAGTGTTTTCCTCGCTATTCCCTGGCCCTACCTGGTGCCATGGCAACGTTATTTAATTGCACAGTCAACTGGTCCCTCTCACCCAGAGCTGCTGTGCAGTGTGGTACAGCCTGGCTCCTCTGGGTATGCTGCTCTCACTGCTATCAGGGCTAATTTCAGGGTTTATTCCAAATCGGTCATAATTATCATTTCAAATGACGAAGCAAAAAGTAACGGGGAAAGGAAAATTAGAATAATTAACTTCTCATCAATGTCAGCGGTAAAAACTGGGCTTTCAAATAGTAAACAGCATTAAGTGGGCTGTAATTCGTGATGCCTTAAGAGATGTCACAGGGGGATGCAATTCTAAAGAAATACCAACATGAAGCTTTGAGGCTCCACAAATTTAACGGAAAAGTCCCATTAGTTTCAGCAGGAGAAAGAAAATGATTGTGTGTGTCAGAATATTATTGAATTAAAATGAAGTGGGGTAAGAACATTGCCTGTGTGTGTTGCTGACACTGACTGGGGGTAAGCACTTCTGCATTAGCACCAGATAATATTTTCAGCAGCATTCACCTTGCACAGAGCGAGTTTTCCTCTTCTTCTGGCAGGAAAAATGTCACAAGGATTATTTTAATGCTATTTTTCCTTTCTGGGGATATGAAGTTGTTGGAGTAATTATTTATAGGTTGCTTTTTCTTACTTCAGATCAGAACCAGCCATGCCAATTAGGTATAAATATGTGTACAGGGAAACATTGCAGGCAAACTCAGCCTGAGACAGTCAGCAAGAGAATTTAATTCAAAATGGTTTAAATCTGGCAAATTGAGTAACAACAGAAAATGGCCTTGTAATGGAAAATGTCAGGCATCCATACTCATAGCTATGAGGTAGATATAGATATACTCACCTGGCCTGCCTAAGGTGGATATTTTATGTAACCAAATAACAAGACAGGCATTATTTTTCTTTTTACTCTTATTAGTTGCCATGTTGTTGTGGACTTGTAATGTGGGTTGACAGAAGGGATTTTCCCCCATCCTGTTCTAAATCTTCTGAACTGTTCTTGGTTCAGGGAAAGATGGGGAAAGGATAAAACTCTTCTCCCGTATTTGTGGTATATTTAAAGGGTTATTTTCCTTTCTTCGTGCCTATCTCAGGGCTGTCTTGCATTCAGACAACGCCAGCTCTTCTGCCTCTCCTGATCTCCTGCCCAGAACATGGTGTTATTTCACACAGACTGGGAGTTCTCCTAATTAAAGTAGCTATGTTACTGGAACTCACATGCAGTTGAATCCCAGATACCCTGGCCAGAGAAATTAGAATTGCAGGAAAACGGAATTTGTCCCTACTCTTCGTTTTTGATTTTTCCATCCCCTTCTTTCCATAATATTTTATTCTGACCTCAATTTGACCCAGTCTAATTCAGCAGGAACATATGCAGCACCTTGTTCTGCAGTTCCCCATATGGCAGAGAGGGAAGCAATGCTGCTGCCAACTGCAGATACAATTATAGCCAAGCAAGGTTGCTCCATTATTGCATTTGAAGCCATAATTAAATTTGCTAACAGTGCAGAGGTGCCAAACCTGCCATTTCTTTGGAAAACGGGACATCTGCTTAGTGCTAATGCTAACGTGGAATCCACCGAGGAAACATCTGAACTGCCACCAGTTTCTGCTGTTTCATTTCTTCATTAAAGAAATACAATAGTTCATGGCTTCTTGGTTTCAGTTTTGCCTTTCTTGAGGCATTTCTAGTGCAGGCACCCACTCCACCAGTCGCTGTCCAAAAAGAGAACCATGTATTTCTTGCCTCTGGCAGCATTGAATAAACATGTACCTTAAAGTAGCTGAAGTGATGACTTCTCTGCCATGTGATCCATGGATTTCAGGGCAATGTGAGACAAGTTCTGTGCTCACTGGCCCTTCAGAGCCTCAAGAGTGTGGAGAGCAGGTGGATGTTGGGCTGAGAAGCCTTGTGGAGCTGTAGGGGTAGGGTTGCCATGCCCCTGGTCCCTCTGAGGGGAGCAGAAAGAGGATGAACAGTCGTGGTGTTGAGTAATGCCAACATTGTGAAAGCTTTCAGTGTATTTTAGGGATGGAGAGAAACCTGAGCAGCAGTTCCTGGTGTCCCCAGCCAGGCCCAGTGATGATTTACCCCTCAGCATTTCAACCCCCAGGGCTTTTGTGTGAGAGATAAAGCTCTGTGCTGTGACACTCAGTTCTGACATCATTTAAGACAGACTTAATACGTGTATCCATATTTACATTTCTTCTTCACATGCCTTCTACTTCCCTTGCAGTGCTTCAGAGCTGGGATGGCTCACTCTTAAAATGATGATAACACAGTCTGCTAAATGGAATGTCAAAATACATGACGAGTTGGATGTACTCTCATGGTATAATTTTCCCCCAATGAGTTAATGTTTTTATGAGGTAATGTTCTTATTGTTCATATACGGCCTGGTTATGAAAAATGAAAATACAGCAAGTCTGTGTAGGAGGGAGAAAAAAGCAGCAAGGTTCAGGTAAAAGGCCCTGGAGATTCAGCTGGAGACAGGATGATGGATTCAGCTGTTCATTCCCAAAATATATAATGTCTGTAAGAACAGGCATTGAAAATATTAAAAATTAAAACATGGATTTCCTTTATTACCTTCAAATGGCAGTTGAGAAATCCGTGAGGTTCGGGGTTGTGAGTGCACGTGTTGTGATGTGGCTGATTTGAACATGTTTGCTGCTGACAGGTATCAAAAGGGCTGTAATTACACTTCTAATCAGACATGCATTGTTTCAAAATCTTATAATACTTCCAAATGCATTTTTCCTTTTAGAGTTTTAGGGAGAAAAAGAGAGAGGGACACAACCTAAGAGACTGCAATACATGTTTGTAACCACTTCTCTGCACGCTTTTGGTTGGCAGCCTCAGAAGTGAAAACACAATGCCTGGTGGTTTGGAGCTCCTGCCTGGAAAGCAAGATTGCATGATTCCCTTCTCCCCTGGCCCTCAGCGAGTGAGGCCACAGACAAGGCAGGTCACATCCTGGGGCTTTACCAGCCAGCCAGAAATTGCACTTACACACCACAGTCTGAGGAGTTCAGTAGCATTTTCTAAAATCACAGCATACACTTCACAATTCTTTACAGTACTGGAAAATATTTAAAGACTGCAGTGAATGGGACATCACTGGCAAATGACTGAGTGCTGCTCTGAATGGAGTGTGGCCATGGGATCACTGAGTTTAGAGTGGGACTTTTGCCTGTCCTCTTTCAAAAGGCAGCTTTACACTCTATCACTGCTGGTCATCCTCATTGAAAGTCTTCTCTTTGCCTCTGCAAAAAGCTGTGCAAATCTTCAGAGCACTCTACACAGTTCAAATGAATAATAATTTATTTTAATGACACCAGCCCCTACACAGATTGCTCTGAAAGCTGCCTATATGATATAATTCTCTTTACATTTGGATACCTGTGTAGAAAGAGTCTTGGGAGCTGGATACGTAATTCCATTAAATTGGTTCTGGGACAATAGATCCGGGTCAGCTCTTCCCTCTGTTCACTTCACAAATTCTGTTGGGTTTTTTCACTTGACAAAGCATTAAAGAACACAGCTAAGTTCAGGGTTTTCTGCTCACCAGACATTTTTGATTTGAATATTTGTTTTATGGAACATCACAAAGTCTGTGCCAGTGCCAGGACCCTGTGCACTGTCAGTGACTCTGGGCTCTCTTTTATAGCATAGATCTACAGCACAGATTGGCTTTTGAGGTTTTTCTTTACCTCTGTCAGCTTCCATTTTATTGAGGGACAGTCAGGGGTTTATAAATCCAGGGGTACAGAGCTGAATGGAGTTAAGCTTCTGGGGATATTTGTTGCTTTTATGCAGTTTCCTTTAGTTGCAGAGAAGTGGCTCAGTGACCTAAAGGATCCTTCCTTGTCAGCAAGACAAATGCTTCTGGATTGAATCTGTAATGTTCCAATTTCATATAATGAATCATTGCTACCAGCTTGGCATAAAACAATATAAAATATGCAAGAGAAAAGAAGTATTAAATAATATACAAACCAGCAAGTTTTCCATACCCAATCTCTTTTATTTCCAGGTGTATTGCTCGTGTGTTTGTTTCAGCACAGATTGATAGGTATGTGGAAATATTTTTTGCAATATAGAAGTTCCAGGATTTGATGAGCTTTTTGAAGTAAATAAAGAAGGTTAGAAAATGCAGAGCTTTGAATGGTGAGACACGACCCAGGGTAGATTTGGTGGGTGGTTCTAGCTAGAGAGATGATGTTTCAAATCTGACATTTTATTCCTCAGATCATTCACTCTCTTGTATCGATTCCTGTGGTGCTGACAGAAAGAAAGCAGCAAAGGATTATGCACCCTCTCAGTTACCTTGGTGTTAACTTATGAAAGGGTTTTTGGCAATAAAGACTGTCCTTGTCATCCGGCTCTAAGCTCACAGTTGCTGTTGTTCTGCAGCACTGAAACTCACTTGGGTGACATTTGGGAGTGCCCAGATCAGCCCTCATGTCTTTGCTGTTGTTCAGCTTCAGTTCAGGCAGTAAAATGTCTCATTGCAGGGGATTTATTATGTGGAAAGAACTGTTGCAAATATGCCCATTTTTTGCTGGACCCTCTTGCTGATGGCATTAGTTTTTAACAGTCATTTGTAGTGGATCCTCAGGGGCTCTAGGGCATTAATCTACAAAATTAATGTGTATCTTGCTGCACAGAGGAATTTGGGCAAGTGCACCAGGGCAGTGAGTGAGGCTGGAAGAGAGCACAGGTTTTCTCAGACAGGTTTTCAGCATGGAGCTGAAATGCTGCAGCATTGATTGAATATTCTGCCCCCATGCCATCTTTGTCTACAGGAGCCTTAGCATTCATGGTGTCACTCAAAGTGAACTTTTACTGCCCACAACAACCTATTTCTGTAGCAAAGGTCAGATTTGTTATCTATCAGGATGTAGCAGCACAGTGGAATAATGAGTTGCCACAATGAACTGGCCTTTTTACCTTCTGAATGGGCTTCTAAATCAAGCAGAGGGAGCATTGACTGAAAATCATTGGGTCTGTCTACTTGAAAGGTCATAGTCTGAAATACTGCAAGATCATTTCACCCTGGTTTATGTAGCAGAGCAGTGCCTGGCACAGAACCCACCACCTACCAGTTGTTCAGGTGCCTGGCCTTCTTGCAGATGGTAACGGAGAAAAAAGAAAGACTGCTTGGGTCTGTCACAGACCTAAATTAGTCAAGGAAAGATAGAAATCAATAATGGCTTGGAGTTTTATGTATATAAAAGTCACATATGTATGTGTGTATATATATGCAGGTGTGGCTTTGCAGTGCTGTGCTATTTACCTTTATTATGTTACATAAATATTCCAAGCTTTTTCCGGGAGCCACAAAAATATTTAGTTTTACTGCTGCAAGACATTGCTATGCCTTGCAAAATCTCCTGAGCTCCTGGGCCTGGGGATCTCACCTGAGTGAACTTGTCCTCCTGACACAAATCCTTCTCTGATGCCAGGCAATGTCACCTCTTTGGTGCAGGAGGCAGAGCTTTTTTGGCTGCTGGTCTGAGGCTGCAGAGCAATGCACTAAGAGTAAATGATTCCCACAGACCTTTCCACCTTCCCTGTCAAAACCCACCAGCCATCTCTGAATTACTCTTTTCCTCAGTGAATACAGAGCAGCAGATAAAAACCCCCAGACCACTTGCACCCCATGGAAATAAAGCAGAGCACTCCACATCTCACATGGTGCTCTCCAGAGGCAGGATGAGAGAAATAGGAATAAACCATGGCTGGCAGATGGTAATGAAACACAGAGACTCGTTCTAATGAAGCACTGGAGAGTGACCAGCCTGTTGGAGCTGGGACATTGTGAGCCTTACAGAAAAAGGGAGGCACACCAAGAATTCCATCTCATTTCTCAGAAGTGTCCTTCTTTAAGGACATCTGGGAAGACTTTGCATGGTTTTCACAGGGAACCTTCGTGGATGCACAAGGAGAATCCCCACCTGTCGAGGGACTGACAGGGCAGTCCTTGGACACCAGCACAGCTCCATCCTGATCTTGTTAAATCCTCCTGCAGCTACTTGGGGAACAGTTTCCAAAGGTCAGTAAGCAGCACAAATTCCAAACGACAGTTCTTGGATGCAGTTCAAAATAGAGTGGCTGGATTGGTCTCTGTTCTCCCACTGCAAATGCTACTCAAGCAGTTTAGAGAGTTGCTGCAGCCCAGCTCTTCCCAGGGATACCCAAAAAGCCTCCCTCAGCAGAGGTGGCAGCTGGTGACAGGGGCTGCTGCTGCTTCCAGCAGGAGGAACCACATTTTGGGTTGTACACAGCCCACTTTTTTTTATCTGCCATCACCCAGAGAGATTAGGGATATTTAAATGTGTTACATTTGAAACAATATTAGGATGAGTAAAATATTAAACTAAATGTAATAAAGATGTAAAATACCAACTTTAAATACTAAAAAAAACCCCAAACCAAATGAGTTGAGGGAACTTGTGGACCAGCAGTCTTAGGATGTATTCCACATTATTAAATTAACTTCTGGATTTAAATTTGGGTTTTGTTCCAAGTAGACTCCTCAAGGAGCTGTGGCTAATTTTCCACATATTTAAGAGTGTACACTGAGCCCTCCCAAAAGAGTAATTTCATTAATTGCTTGGTGCTGCTGCTGCTTGGACTCCTAATCCTTTTTTAAAGTTACAAAGAATATTCAAGCCACGTCACCTTCCTTACGTGGAGCACCATGAAAGATTCCCCTCTGTGTTTCTGCTGCAGCTGTTGACACAGTGGTCCTCTGCAGATTGCAGGATATTTCTGGAAAGGGATGTGTTTATAACAGTATTCATGTGCACATGATCCCTGCAAGCCTTCACTTTAATCTTGGTTAAATAGCCAAGTAATTAAATAGTAATTCCTGGTGCTGGAAAAAACATCATCCTCCTGTGAGACAAAACAGGAACAAGGAATGTTTGCAGCACTGGCATTTTAAAGCTAATTTAAGGAGGATTTATCACAATTAGGAAAAGAGTTAATGAGGGATATATGCATATTGCCTGGCTAACAGTGATTCTCATTCTCCCACCACCCCCAAGCTGAAGCAGAGGTTAGAGGGGCCCAATCCTGCCTGTCTGCAAACATTGCTGTGGCTGCCACAGCACAAGCTGAGCATCTCCACCAGAACTTCCCAAAGAACCAGTGTGAGAGCAGCTCTCAATGGTATTTAATAGGCCAGGACAACTGAAATGTTATTGAAAAGAGAAATTCTGTGGCTTAAGGCAATATAATTAACCCTGCCTTCCACTCTGGTTTATCTATAGATGAAATACCTGGGACAAGTTTTATCCACAGCGCTGCTGATCTCTGCAAAGAAAGGTTTGTTAAAAGGTGATTGCTGGCTTAATCCTGAAAACTTCAGTGAAGTACATCTCACAGACATTCTGCATCTTCTGCTGCAGCTCCTGCCTGTCTGTGTCGAGCACATCACAGTGCAGGCACCAAGTTCTACATCATTAATACTCCACAGGCTCCAAATCCAGCCCTGCCTTCTAAAACCCCTGGTTCCTAGTCCAGTTTAGGGATTATTTAGGCATTATCCCTGTCCATGGTAACACTGGGTTTTCCCTCTAAAGCCAAGCGTAGGCCTGTGGATAGATAATGGGTGCATGGAAGGAAGAAAGAGAGGCAAGCAAGGGAGGCCAGAGGCCACATAGCAGGGCTTGAGCTCTCTCCAGAAGTGGCATCAGTGCTATGTGGGAATGGCAGCTGTGCTTGGCAAGAGCTGAGCTGAAATCCGGATCAATGGCAGGGAAAAAAGCAAACTGGGCCACAGAAAGCAAGCCATGTGATGGATGTGAGAGAGGTGGATAGTGGAGAAGGTTAATCCTAATAGAGAAGGCAACAAAACACATGAAAGAAGCCTAATGTGTGCCAGTTTGCAGGAAAAACCCATCTTTACCAGCCATTCTGCTACAGTGGCAGGCTCTAAAGGATAGGGAGCAGTGACAGAGATTTGGCTGATTTAATCTTCTCTTCAGCAGCACAAAACACACTGCTTATGGAAAAGAAATTAGTAAAAGAATCTGATGTTCCATTTTTTGTTTTACTTTTGGTTAGTTGTAGTTGAAACCTTGAAGAAGACCTCATGGGGATCTGTGTGAAATGGGTTCAAAGTCTAATGAAAACACCAGGTAAATTATCTAAATATATACCCCCAAAAAATCAATCATTTTGGTGTCAGTGATAGCAGTGGATTTTTTCAGTGTGTTTTCCTTGGGATCATGGAGAGGAAATACGTCTTTAGAATGCATTACCCCAAATTTGGAATACTCACTTTACCCATTGCTTCCATGTGGTAAATTGCAGAGTGAGTAAACCTTCCACTGGGTTTGACTTCCAGCGGGATCTGTGAAAGGACATGTCACTGTAAGCACACACTTATTTTTGCATGGCAGATTTGTGCCTTTCTGCAACAGATCTGCTAGTCAGCAGCAAATATTGTCCAAATACTGTAATTAGAAACTCTTGTAATTAGATAAGAATATAAAGTTGTAACAGCCTATACAATTGGGGTGTGCCATATATTCTTGTGCACTGTCAGCACTGCACTAGAGAAGTGCTTTTTGCCTATCAATACTCAAAAATAGCCCAGAGAATTATTTCTACGATTTTGGGCAACAAATTCAATGCACAAGCATGATATTAAACTTCTGAGAGTAATCTAATTAATTTTCTTACAGGCTGTAGGAAGAGAGCAAGAGACAGTCACAGTTGGTTTTATATTTTATATTTTCTAGGAGCAGTGATCCATCAGTGTGCCATCCTCACCTCCTGTCTGACCCCTCCATCCCTGGGGGGTGTTTCTGCACGACCACAACTCTTCCAGTTCCACAGTGAGCTGCCTCAAAAGGGGATTGTTTTCCTCACTGTATGACATCATCATTATTTGGGTACTCGAATTTCATGGCCAGTGGTCACCTTCAGGAATACAATTTGCTGCCAGTGGCCAAGCCAGGAGTGGTGCCAGCCTGGCTGCCCTCGCCAGGCTGGCACAGGGGCAGGGCAGCAGGTTAATGATGGGGTGAGGGAAGCTGCTGTGCCCTCCCAGCTGAGGGTTATCAGCTCTGACAGCGTTTGCTGAGGTCCAGTGAACCATAAGCCATATTCTAAGAGCACTTAGCACTTGACTCTGCTGCTGCCAAAGCAATTCGTGAGCGGTTTGTGAGGGAAAAAAAATTGTGAGCAGGGCAAAGGAGGACACATGAAATTTTGGAGGGGAAAAAAGCAGTATTAGGCAATGCTAACTCATCAAAATAGGCCATGAAATAGGCCATAAAAGAGATGAAACAGTGAGAGAGGCATCATAGTGGAAATAACTACAGCATCATCCGTGTCAGTCTGGTTCATACTTTTTGCTCACTCTCTGATTTGAAAGCGATTTTTGACATTTGGGCTCCATTAGAACACTTCTTGCCAAGAGATCAGTGTACAGTTTCCCAAGTGTTATTGAAGACTCACACAGCGCCTGTGAGGTAGATCAGTGAAGTTATCTCATTTTTTCAGATGACTAAATTGCATCATAGAGAAGTGAGTGGGTTTTGTTCTTATTCTCTTTCCCTGAGACCACAGCAAGCAGCTTTCAAGGCAGAAGGGAGATCCCAAGAGTACTGACTCCTTTATCCTGATTTTATAACCTGCACTATCTCTGGTTTTACGGAGTCTTGGTGAGGAATTTTGGGGCATTAAATATAATGTGTGATTAGAAGTTAGATGTGTCTATACTTGGAAGTATTCCCTGGGCATTAAAAGGGAAGGAGGAGGTGCTGCACAATTGGTTTTGCCAATCAGTCTAAAATACTTTGGTAGTCAGTGACTGTTGTTCTTACCTTGATGCCAGGAATGTAGAGAAATACTTGGAAAATCATTGGAAATGCTGAAGGTTTGAAGAGTTTCCATATTACCAAGCTCATGGATATCCCATGATTTCATGTGATGCCTCATCCTGAGGGAAAGGTGTGATTTTTCAGGATAACCCAAAAACGCTCCAATCCCCAGAGCATCTGGGCATTTGTGGGGATCAGAACTGTAATTCCTGCAAGCAGCAAGTGCTTCCCACAGCTACAGAAACGTGTATTGACTAGAAATAATACATTTCACACTAGATGAAACACACATTTGTTTGGGAATAGAGAGAGTTGAAAGACTGTTTATTTACAGAAGTTTGTTGGAAAATATCATGGTCCTAATCAAAGTGAAATCCCTAATAATTTTCCTTTTGAAAAGAAAAGGGCTGAGCACTAAGATTTTCTGGCTAAAAATACAAAATAAGTCATTCTGTGGAATGCATATTTATAATCAGTCATTAGGAACATAGAAGAACTGAAAAAAAAAATAGAGAGGAATAAGGATTGACTCAACTGATAGCTAAATATGAACTGTGTTCATAAGAAGGAGGGAAATTAGAAAGGACTTGGCAAACTGAGTTGTCCAAACTGGCTGACTGAAGAAGTTAAACATCCCTGGGCAAAGCAAACTCTGTACCAGCAAAGGTCATTGCTGTTTCCTCACAGGGTTTGGCTCTTTCACTCTGCAGTTGAGCTGGGGTTTTAAGTTTAGCATGCAGGATGTGAAGGGCTTGGTCCCTGTTAAACTGGGAGGCTTTGACACCAGTTCCCTCCAACAGGTGTTAATGGGTACAGGCAGGTTAGGAGGATGTCACTTGTAGCAGCCTCACTGTGTAATGTTGTGTGGGAAGGCTCCACCAGCCACAGGGTGGTTAAAGATCAGAGGTTTAATTAGCTACATTTTCTTGGGCTTGCCTTTAGGCCTCAGAAATAAAAGGATTGAAAGAAGAACAATGGAAAGATTGGTTTTTTTGTGTTCCATGGAGCAGTCTCAGGATGCAGCCTGCCATTACACCTATCAGTATTGCATTGTTGTTTCAGGTTGTGGCACTGGAACTCATTTCCTTTATTATATCTGTATTCCATTGGCACAGGATTTACTAAAAAGCTAGAACTGATGTGGAACACTGAGAAGTGATCACCTCACAGGGGTGTAGGTAAACACACCTAAATTCAAAAGTCTGCTGACAATATTGTAAAATATTGGGTATTTTCTGCATTTCATTTGAGCAACAGGAACAATAAGAGTGTAACTGCACCTCAAGTTCCCTGTTCACAAGATGATGGTGCATTGTTAACCGAATCAAAGCTAAGACTAAGCAGTACTTGAAGCTTATTACCATTCAAGTGAGACCAGTTAAAAGCAGCACCAATTTCCAGTTGCTGACCTTGAGCTGTGGGTGTTGCATTATCAGGTACAGCTGAACAGGGGTTTGGCTCAGCTGAGGGGAAGCACCAACTCACAGTGAAGAAATTATAAGTAGGGAGGCACTGCACGTGAGAGACTGTTCCCCACAAAGTCAGAAAACTGATGGTAAATGCACATCTGATTCTCCCTCCATGGGTGGATAGAGATGGAAAGGGACTGAGGTTATTCTTGCCTTGCTGACTCAATGCTTACAATATTCCATTTGTGTAGAGCAATGGAAAACATAATTTATCTGGGGTGTCAGGAATGGCACTGCCTTTCATTAACCTTAAATAACATTAGGAGGCTTTGCTGTGCTACTTGGTAGGTTTATGTACTATCAATTTTTGTGCATATACTGAGATGCAGAATTAAGACAGTGGAAATTCCCCAAACCTTGCTAGGAGAAACCTGTTAAGAGCTTATAGCAGGTATTTAATTTATGTTTTAAAAATTTAACACCCTCCAGTTAATCTGCCCTCTGGTAATGCACAGAGCAGTGATTGAGCCAGTCACTTGGCTGGTGTAACTAGTGAAGGTCTGAAAGCAGCAGTCAGGCTGCTACTCTATGATATAAGAGGCTTAGGCTCAGTTCCCCAACTTACTGCAGATCTCTTGTGTAACCTTGGCCAAATTCCTTACATCTAGATAAAAATAAGCATTTACAGTCATTGAACAAAGTTTGAATCCTGACACTGCTCAGACTTCCTACGTGATGAGCAGGACAGCAAGGCCCAATAAATGGACAGCAGAAATGAAAGCACAGTGGCCATGTACTAAGGAAGCATCCTCAGCATCCTCCTGTAATTTCTGTGTGCTTTAGGACCACAGCTCTATGAAAGAAGGCATAATCCTACATATTTCCAGTGGGAATCCTCTGGTGCTGCTGACATCAACAGTAGGACACCCAGCTTCTTGCTGCTCCCAAAGGCAGGTATGAATTAGGGGCCAAGCTATTCAGTTTAGTCATGACAAAAGACTTTCTGGGAAGGCATGGAAGCAAAATTTTCCAGTTTCTGGTCAAGCCACAGCTGAGAACTGACTTCAAACATCAGATCTCTGGAATCAGGCATCAAACGAGAGACTTTGGCACAATTAATGACTTTAATATTTCATCTTTCTCTAGTTGCTTCAGACCCTCAATATGGAATTGGAAGGTAAATGGATTAAGGAGTGCAAAGCATTCAGTGACTGTAGCAATGGGGAGCATAAGCAGCTGAAACTGATAGATGCTGTCATGTATAACTGCTGAGAGTGCATTACAAGTGGGTATGGTTTGAGGTAACAGTCTGCTCTGTGATCTGTACAGGTAGAGCTGTGTGGGGGCCATTGTGTGGAGATGTGCCAGAGTGCAAAGGTCTGCCCTGCAGAACAGGCACTTGCACAGCAGTGATGCAAATACTGGATGTGGCTGCTCTGCAAGCAAGTGGTCAAGTGAGCAGTGATGTCAGTGCCTTTTGTGGAGCTTTGTGTTTCAATTCATGACAGAAAATTGTTATTGTGGACGTGGTTCCGGGAATAAGTGGATGGAAAACATTTCAGGGAACAATTCTGTCATAAGAAAGGGTGTAGAAGTGGGCCTGGTAATGATTTTAGAGGCCAAAAGGAAAAGAGTAACAAGCAGAAAAAATATTAAATCAAATAAGACATGTATGGTGGGCCTTCTGTGAAATCTGAGAAATGTTTTTGGGCAAATTCTGCATAAATACCATAGGACAAGTACCTAAGGAAGGTGAGCATGTGTCATGCATGCACTCCATCAGGAAAAGAGTTTCATGCTCCCCTCCTGCAGGATACTGCTTTGTCAAATGGCATCTTACCATGAGCTGAAACATTATTTGCTTTCTGTTACACTAGATCACATTTTCTTCATGCTCATCTTCTCCCCTTCCCCCATTTGGCCAAGGACAGGTATTAATACCCACTTTGACTATTCAGGAACATTTTCTGTCACAAAATCTCACTCATAGAGAAGTGTGGCAATTTACAGTTGAGTTACTTATTGCTGTGTCTCAAAAGCTCCTTGAAGTAGGGCTGCCAAAAGACACTGATTTGTCAGGTGTGTCAGTGAGAGCCCAGTGTTGTCCTTAGTGATGAGAACAACCTGCACCAAACCATCAGGAGCTCTTGGAATTGGACAGCACCAAACATGTAAGGAGAGCTCCATCCATCCAGCACTGGTCCTTCTGTACCAGACCAGCAGAAAAAGCAGAAACAGTTGCTGGTTTTCAGCTGCCATATTTTCCCTGTTCACTGTATGCGTAAACCCCTACCAAAATTCAGCAATGCTGTTCACAAAGCACCGGTGCAAAGCCAAGGATTGTGATTTCCCTGAGGTGAGAGGCAAAGCTGTAGCTCAGCCCTGCTTCTCACGTGTCTTCTTGAGCAGAGCTAGGTGTACAGTTTAGGAGTCTTTCTGCTCCCAAGGTCAGAAGTGGGGAGTGCACATAAATGTCATTGCAAGCAGAAATGTGTGTCTTGAATTAGTAAAAAGGATGGAGGAACTTTTGCTCGTTTTCAGAACTGACCACATGAGGAAGCAGCAACAGACTCAGTATAATGATCTAGCATGGGAAGACCTCTGACATATTGATCAGAGTGGAAAAAGCAATTCTTGGAGGCTCTTCCCCACAGCTGTCTTCACAACAAACAGATCAAATAATTTTGATACTCTTCTGCATTAAATATTTCAGTAAAAAATCCCTGCATTGCTGACATTGGTGCATCATTACCCAGCGAGAGTTGTGGTGAAAACTCAAGGACAGGCAAGCAGAAATGTCCAGTTTGCCTACAGGACTTGTGCTGCCTGTGCATCCAAACTGTTCCCTGCTTTTGGAAGTACCAGGGGGATTCCTGCAGTGTGAGAACTGTACCTTTTAGGCATAGTGGTAATTGTTTCACATAGCATTGAATTGCTTGTAGCCACATGGTGTTGTGCAGGGCAGTGCTGCAGCTGCCTGGGTGCATGTACTGCACAGCAATGCTTGCCAAAAACACCCGTGGGGAGAGGCAGCCACAGCAGCCCGTGGGTGCCTGAGGTTCACAGCTGCTCTGAACAGAGATTCCGACATTGGCACCTTCAGTTTCGGAGGAGCAACCAGCAATAATTTCACCCTTCTTCACCCTGATGCAGGGGATGTCCCTTCTGCAGTCTCTGTCCTCCCTGGGCTCCTCAGGCTCCCTGACAGGGCTCTGTACAGCTTGTTCAGGTCAGATACAGCCTGTAAAACCCTGGGACCTGCAAGGCGAAGAGTCTGAGCTCTGTGTGGAATGTGTGTGTTCCCCTGCCCCACGCTCAGGATGTCACAGAGGGGACAGTGCCATAAATCTCTGTGTAGGGCACATGTATTAAACTGTGAGCACCAAAGAGGTTTTGGGTTGGGTTTTTAACTTCCAGCTCCGAGGCAATTAATTTGTGATAAAACCTAAAATCTTTCCAACAAAACACCTCTAATTAAACAAGTAATTATTTATCAAAATGAAACCTGTCCAAAATTCTAGTTCTGAAATTGTCAGTGTATCTGATTCTGCATTCTCAAATGAAACCTAAACATGTTTTGGTTTTGAATACTTTTTGAATACACTTGGATGAGAAGAATAGTTTAAATTGTTGTTTTGTTAAAGAAAAAACAAAAACATTAGGGAAATCTTAACACTTTCTTTTTCGTATGATGCTAACACGTGAAAACAACACAAAATGGCTCAGTCTGATGGGAATTGTACCATAAATTGCATGTGTATATTCAATTTTTAAAAAGACCAAATGAAACACAGCACACAAACTCTGTAACATTTCCTTCCCCAAAAGAAAAATCACCCAAACAGAGCCAGGACCTGTATCCAGATGATCCTCTTTAATAACCAAGTGTCTGGTGAAAGACTCTCCTCAGCTCACCTGAGACTGTGTGTCATCAGGACAGATGAGACTCACCGAGACCCCAGATAAAGATTCCTGTGGAACAGCATAATGGATGGAGAGCTCAAAATCATGGCACCGGCTTCTTGTTTTCCTTAAAACCCTGACCTTGGGAGCTTTGCAGACCCTGCCTGTGTGTGCTGGAATGCATTTATTTAATTCAAGCATTTTCCTGAGCTGCTTTGTCAGGCGATTGAAGTTATCAGTAGAATTATGACGATGTTTGTTATCCCTTATAAGAGAAGAAAATTAGTCTTTTACTTCATGAATATGCTCAGTTTGAGTAACAATAATTGCAGAGTAACCAATTGCTTCCATTGTTTACCTCAGCATCACCCAATGTATCTAAACTTACAACCTGGAAAAAGGGTGTTTTTTTCTTTTTAAAGGAAAGAAGAGCAAAACAATCCCAGCAAAAGGCACAAACCAAATTAAGACCACATATTTATAAGCTTTCTTAAAAACCAGACAGAGCAAGATCTGGTGCTATTGTTATTTTTATGCCGAGAAGTCACCCTGCACTGCTGGTACCACGTACCCTGCTCACTGTAAAACAGCTAAACCTCCACGAGTCATTTGTTTAATCATTTCTGAGTCTTTCTGCCAAGCACCTGCCTTTTAATTTGCTACAACCAACCTGAAACATCTGTCAATTTTTTTCCCCATGAATTAATAATGCTGTAATTAAAATCCAGCAGAGAGCTCAGCTGAGGCTCCTGGTTAATTAGGACAGGAGACAGCCATGTGGCACTACATGGCTTGGAAAAGGCTTGGATTTGAACCAGGGCTCTGTGGGTGACAAGTTCCTACCAGCCCATGAAGCCTTTGGATATTTGTTGCAGTAGCCAATGTGTCTGTTTATGGGCAATCAAATATTGCTGAAATGAATTAGGAGGCAGTGCCTGAAAATTATCTTCTTTAAAAGTGTATTTTTAAAGGATCTGGGTTCAGTTATTGCTATTCTCCAAACACTAAGAAAGTGAGAAGGAACAGTGCTGAGCTCAGCTCTTGCTGAGAGCTGCTTTGCACTTCAAGGGGCAGTGGGAGTGTCAGGAGCAGAAAAACGACCTTCCTGCTAAAGGCCATTCCTGCTGCTAATGTGCAAAGATTGAGGAGTTCACTTCCTTCCAGGATTGATCTCCACACCGATAATTGCAGTGGTGTCCAACTAATCAAGATTGTTCCTGGAACTGAAAATACCAGCCTGAGTCAGGTTTGATGCAGGTTGATTCCTGTAGCTTAGCTTATAGCACCTACTTGAGACATAAGGATTTGGAGATTGCTTTATTGGCTTTTTGGGTTTTTTTAAAACAGTAGACAAAAATATTTGTAGTTTTATGTCTTTCAGCACACCTATAGATGAAAACATCTATCTGAAGATCTCATCTCTCATAATTTTTTAATTTAAAAAAGTGCACCAATTAATATCACAGATTTTTTTCAAGCTTATTGATTGAAGGCAAAGAAATTTGTATTGCAGCTCGGAGTGAGATATGAGAGATTTTTCTCATGAACCTCAATAATCTGAAATCAAAATTCAAATAAACTTGTAGCACACAGCAATGTGTACCGTGGGTGATCTGAATGTCCTGCTGGGTGCCAGTGTGGTGTAACTCAGAAGACATTCCTGGTTTAATTGAACAAGAGTGGTTTACATCTGTCCCAATTCTCAAAGGACCTCCTACGAAACAAACTTCTCTAAGGAGTCTCTAAGGTACAGAGATCCTTGGCCAATTCATGCAGTCTTTATTGTTAGCTTAAATGAGAACCAATTATTTGCCATTTCCCTTTGATGATAGAAAAGCTCCCAACTCCTCATATGTTAGTTTGCTGTAAATCTGAATTATCACCTCATTTTCCATTTTGAGCTTGCTCTTTATGCAGCTATATGCATTTATACACACAGCATATATATATACACATACACACAGCAGTTGCATTCCATTAATGGGAAAACTATCTACAGTTTCTTTAATTAAGGGAGTTTTTATTTCTTTGTAAGTTTTACTGTGAGATTCAAGCAGAAAATTCTACCTTCCAGTGGATAAGATATATTTAACCTCATACAGGAAAGTTGAGTCAAGACTTGTAATATTCTGCGGTATAATAATAATATCATCATTTCTTTATAAATCTAGAATCCTTTAGAGGAAAATACACCTCTGTAAAGAAGCTGGGGGAAACAAATGATACATCTTTGTCTCTGAGAAGATGATCTTCAGAAAAGGCTTTGGTAAGTTTCCTGAATATATAATGGAATATTTTTCTCTAGCTTTGATCTAGGAAAAGGAGGAGAGGCAGTAAAGTTTTTGGATTAAGACACTTAGTATTTTAGAAAGGGGAGAAAAACAGCTTTGTCCAACTTCACCTGAAAGTCCCAGGGCAGTGACTGAGGCTGTGTGGTCCAAGAAATGCAGCACAAACCAAGAGTGAGAAAAACCCGAGTGTCATCCACAAAAATACCACTCCCCTGACCCTCTCCTACCTTTTGAGAGCTTGACGTTAAATTTACAGAGATTTCTTATTATTATTTCAAATTACAGGAGAGCATTGCAATGCTAAAGAGCTGCATCTGAACCACAGTGTGTATACGAGAAAACCCACTCTGGCAGATTAGGAATTGCCTTTTCCTAAACCATCCTTCCCTTCCAGTAGCTGTTGTATGAGAAATGAGGAGATTCCTTGACCAAGCTTGCCCTCTGCAGGTCTCCATCACCTCCCTCTTGCCCTGCCAGATTTGTTCCCTTTTCTACACAGGCAAATTAAATGTGCTGCTGACATAACAGAGTTTGGATCATTTTAATTTTTTTAGGAAAATAATAATTACTTAAATAGATATTTTTGGGGACTGCTCTGTATTCTCAGAGAGACTGGGTCCCAAATATGAATATGCCCAAACAGCTCCTGATTAGATTTGCTGGAGCAATGAATTTATCTGGAGGCAATGAGCTAATGGAGAAGGTGCAAAAAAAGGGATTTGATTTAAACCCCAAGCTGTTTGTTCAAGTTGAGCTACCAGGAGAGACCATAACTAGCATCAGGTCTAATGAGGTGCAGTGAGAATCCCCCTGACTGTATCTCTGTTGTACTGGATAACAAGGAAGAATCACACTAAAACAGACTTTTCGTGAAGGTTGTGAGAGTAAATTCCACCCTTGGGAGACAAAAGAGGGAATACTTTGGAACTCCTCATCTAATCTCTGATGAATAAAGATCTTTTAGGAATATCTCTCCGTTTTAAACTAAACAAAAATCATCACCATGGTTTATAATTTTCATATAACAAACAGATGCAAGTACAGGTCAATAACATAAATCAATTTATGAATATGAATATAGCAGTCGTTTAAGTATTTCACTCAGTGTGCTCTGTGTATGTAAATCCTTGAAAATAGGACTGAGGAATAAATAAGGTAAAGGCACGATTTTTTAAAAACTAAATTAGTGATATACAACTCTGAAGTTTACACCAAGCAAAACTAGATTTAAAAACACCCCTCTGCGTACCTATAGCAATTAGAGATGTGATTTGATCTGTGTAATTGACATAGCAACATCATCAAACTCTCTGGTACAAATGCAAGTACATTGACAAGCCTGCTTTTGTTGGTATAATATAAATGTCCCTTAATAGTAACAATTAAGTATAATATTATATCTGCACTAACAGTAAAATTGCAAGGAGTGCAGTAGGTCTCTCGTGGGACTCTGACCACCAGCTCATGAATGCCAAGGACTCCAGCCTGGAGAAGGCTGGAGAGCCAGGCAGGTTTGCTTCAAGAACCTGAAGCCCACTCAGAGTTCATAGACCTGACTCCTGAGCTGATTTCAATGAGTAACTTTAATCAGTAAATTCCAAAGAAAAAAGGCTTCATCAGAAATTTTTCCCCAGAATAGCTCAATAAAATATGCTCTTTGAAACAAGATCTGACTCACACTGCAGGTTTAACAAGGGCTAATTTAAACAGGCCCTTATTTCTGTTTCAGTGTTAAAGAGCAAGTGGGTTAAACACCTAAATTGAGAGAATGCCTTTCAAAATTCTGTGAACAAGAATAAATAAACAAACTCTTGTTCTGACAGATGATGTCTGGCTTACAGCCAAATGACAAGACTAACAGAAGGAAAACTGAGATGTGTTCATTAGAACAGTCTCAAATGGAGCCTCACGGAGCTGTGTGATGAATTCCACCCATTTATTATGGGAGGAGTAAGAAAAATACTCAACTCCTACATTCATGTACATGATTGATTTGCCTAACAATTATTATGATAACTTGTTTTTCATAGAGATACTTGTAGGTACACACACAAAAAATAAACAAATAAGGCATTTTTCTCCAGCCTTTCTCTTAAAGCCATCCAGTAGATGGGGCCACGGAGTTGTACAAAACACAAAAGAAAGTAAAATCAATTCCTCCTAGGAAAAACTCTCATAATCACTGCAAATAGAGCTTGTTAATTCATTAAATTCTAATGTCAGGCAAATAGTTTATTTGTCCTGACCGTGTGACTGATTAAGCTGTACTCAAATGCTAGTTAATATGATTCCGTGTGTGTTTGATACTGAAATAATTACAGCTCTCAGTCAATAAGAATTACAACAGAGGTTTAATCTTCATTCATGCCGTGTTCATTCGCAGCTATTGTAGAGGTCTGACATACAGTCAGCCTTGTCATTAAGTGACACAATGGAAGTCGTTGATAGTAATTGCAGCAAGAAAGTCCCAGGTGTGCAAAGGAGGATGTGGCGAGCCTTTATCAGTGGTTTCTGCGAGAAAAAGGGTGACTTTATGAATGTCATTTGCATGCACTTCTGGGGGTTTTATCCCTATTTCTTCGAGTTCTGTGCGTCCGCTCCTGTTCAACGTGTGAATCACAAAAGAACAGGGGGGTTTGAGAGAACCTGTGTGCAGGAGCAGGGGTGGTGGTTCCGCAGGGTTTGAGGTGTGTGCGGGGCAGGGTGTGCAGCAGGAGGGGCTCTGAGGCTGTTCCGGAGCTTTGCCTCGCCAAATGCCCCATTTCTCGTGGATTCAGCCATAAAGCCCCGCTCGAGAACGGCTGAGGGCGCTGCCTTCGGGCGGGGGGATCGCAGGGAGGACGAGGCTGTGTTCTCTTGGGTGCGGGGATGCCCCGTCCGTGCGGGGCCGGGATGGGGGAGCCTTGTCCCGGCGTGAGCCCTGTCCTGGATGGGGAGCACTGGTGGGAAACACTGGTGGGATCCCTGTCCCGGGTGGGGAGCCCTTCATTGGGAGCTGAGCCCTCCACCGCGGGACAGAGCCCAGCCCCGGCGGGTGTCCGGGGTGGGTCGTGCCCCTCGGGGCGGNGTGCTGCCCGCCCCGTCCCATCCCATCCCATCCCATCCCATCCCACTCCATCCCATCCCACTCCGTCCCGTCCCGTCCTACCCAGACAGCACCTGGAGGCGGCCCCGCCCCAGCCCGGGAAGGGAGCGCAGGGAGCGGCCGGATCCGGCGGAGGGGCTGGGGCTGGGGCTGTGCCCCTTCGAGCAGCCGGCCATGGCTTTCGGGAAGGCTCCGAAGGACCCGTTCGGCACCGCCGTGGGCGGCCTGGTCGGTGAGTACGGGGCAGCCCCGGCGGGACGGGACGGGNCTATAGCAATTAGAGATGTGATTTGATCTGTGTAATTGACATAGCAACATCATCAAACTCTCTGGTACAAATGCAAGTACATTGACAAGCCTGCTTTTGTTGGTATAATATAAATGTCCCTTAATAGTAACAATTAAGTATAATATTATATCTGCACTAACAGTAAAATTGCAAGGAGTGCAGTAGGTCTCTCGTGGGACTCTGACCACCAGCTCATGAATGCCAAGGACTCCAGCCTGGAGAAGGCTGGAGAGCCAGGCAGGTTTGCTTCAAGAACCTGAAGCCCACTCAGAGTTCATAGACCTGACTCCTGAGCTGATTTCAATGAGTAACTTTAATCAGTAAATTCCAAAGAAAAAAGGCTTCATCAGAAATTTTTCCCCAGAATAGCTCAATAAAATATGCTCTTTGAAACAAGATCTGACTCACACTGCAGGTTTAACAAGGGCTAATTTAAACAGGCCCTTATTTCTGTTTCAGTGTTAAAGAGCAAGTGGGTTAAACACCTAAATTGAGAGAATGCCTTTCAAAATTCTGTGAACAAGAATAAATAAACAAACTCTTGTTCTGACAGATGATGTCTGGCTTACAGCCAAATGACAAGACTAACAGAAGGAAAACTGAGATGTGTTCATTAGAACAGTCTCAAATGGAGCCTCACGGAGCTGTGTGATGAATTCCACCCATTTATTATGGGAGGAGTAAGAAAAATACTCAACTCCTACATTCATGTACATGATTGATTTGCCTAACAATTATTATGATAACTTGTTTTTCATAGAGATACTTGTAGGTACACACACAAAAAATAAACAAACAAATAAGGCATTTTTCTCCAGCCTTTCTCTTAAAGCCATCCAGTAGATGGGGCCACGGAGTTGTACAAAACACAAAAGAAAGTAAAATCAATTCCTCCTAGGAAAAACTCTCATAATCACTGCAAATAGAGCTTGTTAATTCATTAAATTCTAATGTCAGGCAAATAGTTTATTTGTCCTGACCGTGTGACTGATTAAGCTGTACTCAAATGCTAGTTAATATGATTCCGTGTGTGTTTGATACTGAAATAATTACAGCTCTCAGTCAATAAGAATTACAACAGAGGTTTAATCTTCATTCATGCCGTGTTCATTCGCAGCTATTGTAGAGGTCTGACATACAGTCAGCCTTGTCATTAAGTGACACAATGGAAGTCGTTGATAGTAATTGCAGCAAGAAAGTCCCAGGTGTGCAAAGGAGGATGTGGCGAGCCTTTATCAGTGGTTTCTGCGAGAAAAAGGGTGACTTTATGAATGTCATTTGCATGCACTTCTGGGGGTTTTATCCCTATTTCTTCGAGTTCTGTGCGTCCGCTCCTGTTCAACGTGTGAATCACAAAAGAACAGGGGGGTTTGAGAGAACCTGTGTGCAGGAGCAGGGGTGGTGGTTCCGCAGGGTTTGAGGTGTGTGCGGGGCAGGGTCGTGCACCAGAAGGGGTTCTGAGGCTGTTCCGGAGCTTTGCCTCGCCAAATGCCCCATTTCTCGTGGATTCAGCCATAAAGCCCCGCTCGAGAACGGCTGAGGGCGCTGCCTTCGGGCGGGGGGATCGCAGGGAGGACGAGGCTGTGTTCTCTTGGGTGCGGGGATGCCCCGTCCGTGCGGGGCCGGGATGGGGGAGCCTTGTCCCGGCGTGAGCCCTGTCCTGGATGGGGGAGCATTGGTGGGAGCCCTGTCCTGGATGGGGAGCACTGGTGGGAGCCCTGTCCCAGGTGGAGAGCCCTTCATTGGGAGCTGAGCCCTCCACCGCGGGACAGAGCCCAGCCCCGGCGGGTGTCCGGGGTGGGTCGTGCCCCTCGGGGCGGTGCTGCCCGTCCCGTCCCATCCCATCCCACTCCATCCCATCCCACTCCGTCCCGTCCCGTCCCCTCCCGTCCCCCCCCCC
>WBMV01001708.1:865800-891602 GCA_013396655.1 Campylorhamphus procurvoides | reverse complement strand
ATCCCATCCCATCAATCCCATCCCATCCCACTCCATCCCATCCCACTCCGTCCCGTCCCGTCCTACCCAGACAGCACCTGGAGGCGGCCCCGCCCCAGCCCGGGAAGGGAGCGCAGGGAGCGGCCGGATCCGGCGGAGGGGCTGGGGCTGGGGCTGTGCCCCTTCGAGCAGCCGGCCATGGCTTTCGGGAAGGCTCCGAAGGACCCGTTCGGCACCGCCGTGGGCGGCCTGGTCGGTGAGTACGGGGCAGCCCCGGCGGGACGGGACGGGACGGGACGGCGCTGTGCCCTGTGCCCTGTCCCCGGTCATTTGTCCCTTGTCCCCGGTCCCTGGTCCCCTGTCCCCTGTGCCCTGTCCCTCTCCCCTCTCCCGTGTCCCCGGTCCTCTGTGCCCTGTCCCTGTCCCCTGTCCCTGTCCCCCCGCTGAACGGTGGCTCCCCGTGTCCCTGCAGACCGGGCCACCCTGGGCTCGCTGCCGGCCGAGGAGTGGGGACAGTTCCTGCACATCTGCGACATGATCAACGCCACGGAGGAGGGGTGAGCGGGGCACAGGGGTCGGGCAGAGGGGTCGGGCCATTCTGTAGGGCTGTGACCATTCTCTGCAGTGACTCAAAACGGAGCAGCTGCCTCTGGTTCGCAGGGAAAAGCTCTGCCAGTCCCCCCAGCCGTCGGGAGTTGCAGGGACTAGACTAGAGGGGTCCTGCCCATGGACACACGGTAGAGGAAAGGTGGCAGCAGATGTTTCTCACCTGAGTCTGATGTATTTTGTACAGCCTGTATGGCTTGTCAGGCTGGGCAGGCACCCTTGCCTTCTGTAAAACTCACCTGTAAAAAGACTTTGAGCACTTGGGTGCCCCCAACACTGTTTGAAACTCTGGGCTTTGCACTTGGAGTTCCCCCCTGTGCAGTTGCTGAGCCGTGTCACGGCGGGGCTGAAGGGATGGCTGGGCACCAGTTCAGGGGGTCCATCCCATCCAGATGTGCTCCCAGCACTGCGGGGACCTCTTGCACTGAGTGGCCACAGCCAGGTTTGCTCAGCCACCTGGGATTCCTTGCTCTCACCTGTAAAAGGGAGGAAGGAAATCTGTTCTCCTGTAAGATCTGCTCCAGTGCTGCATTGCCAGACCTCACTGCTAGCACTGGAGTATTTTAACACCACCTGAAGAGCTTCCTCCAAGAGACTGAGCTCTGGCTTAGTTTCTGCACAAGTATCTTTTTCTTTTTTTGTATAAACTTTTCTTTCCTTCTCGTTTTTTTTGGATCCCACACCCTCACCAATGCCTCTTAATGCTTGGAATGTCAGGAATAACTCCCTTCTGGTTATTGCCATAAGCAACAGCATGCTTTGACCCTCAGTGTTAGTTTTTATGTGAAGTTTCCATGCAACAGAGCATTTTTTAATAAACTTATTTCCTCCTGTGCACAGCTTATGCTTACAGAGGAACTCCTTGTAACTTCCTCCTAGGCAGCTACTACTAGTCACAGTCTGTAACAGGATACTAGGAACAGCAGAACTGCTGTATCTAATTAGGTAAATGGTTATTTTAATGCAATATCCAGCTCCTGACCAGAGCATTTCCAGATGCTTCAGTGAGGGGAACAAGAAGCAGGAGTAGAATCATAGGAGTTCAGCTTTCTGCAAGGGAAAGTTTTCTTCTCCACACTCATGCTCTCATCCATCCCTTGATGCTCTCCTGGTATGACACAGGATTAAGAAAAATGAGAAATATTTTCTCTTTTTTTCCTCTTGAAGTATAACATTTTAAACTGAGAAATGCAGTGGTCGTAAATACCCATTTAATTTTATTGGCTTTGAACTATTTTCAACAAAGATTTCTTTTGTTTCTTGTTTAAACTTTTTGTTTGTGCTTATTGCTCCACCTTAGATTCTAGAGAGATCCTAAAGAGACATTAGGACATCTTGTTTATGTTGATCATGAGTGTTGGGCTGGCCCTAATAATGGTACACTATAGATAGCCCATATTAATTAGGCAAAACTGCTTCCCACCTGTGATAATCTCAGTACCATCTTCCACCCTTTTCCTCCTACAGAGATAGTTAAGAGATATGGGGTGTATATATAGAAATCAAAATGGCTGGGCTAGAAATGCCCCTATCTCTGGGCTGGAGTGGGCTGACCATCCATACATGGTAATTACTCGGATGAGTTAAATGCATCCTGCAATTATAAGATTGGAAGTTGTCCATGACACCCCTACTCCCGACAGCACTCCCAACAGAATACTCTTTAATTGCATCATACATGAAATTAGGGACCAGCCAGCTCTTGATGCAGCTGGCAATTGATATTCCCTTTCTTAGCAACAAAAACCGGATAAGTCATTCTGCTGTACAATAGTGGAAAAAGATAATTTTGGAGCAGACTTTACTGAGGAGAATAACTTTGTTTCTTTGCACAGGTCTCTGGAGTAATACACTGCAGGGACAAACCTGATTCACTGCTTTCCTGCTCTAGCTCAGTGCTGAAGGGATTTTGCTGAAATCAATGGGGCAATTGCTCTCATTTTATGTGGGTGTAAATACAGGGATGAATTTGGTCCCGTGTCTCAGGCCGGTATTTTTGGTTCTTGGATGAAGTTATGAACTGGAAAAACAGTCCAACTTCACTGGTAACTTTTTCTCCTTAATGTCTTGTCACAGGCCTAAAGATGCAGTTAAAGCACTAAAGAAAAAGCTTTCAAAAAACTGTAACCATAAGGAGATCAGGCTCACCCTGTCTGTAAGTACAGCTATGTTTATATTAATTAGACACTAAGAAGGCAAACATTCTAAACGATAAGGTGGCATGCAAATTACCCCTGACACAACTCTGCGGGATGTTTTCAGTCTTTGTTGTTTGTGTGTACAGCACTGCCACAGTGCAGATCAGATAGTCTGCCAGCATTCCAGGGGATCCTGGATGATGCAAATTCCAACATTTATTGTTGTGGGTTTGTTTTGTTTGTGTTTTTTTTTAAAATTTGTGCTGTGTGAAAGTAGTGTAGCTCTTATTTACTCTAGTGACTGTCCCCCTGTGAGTGCCCCACCTGTTTGTGAAAGACATGGGGTTGGGATATTACATAAAAGCTACATTTGACCATTCTATTACTCACCTTGTGGTACTGATCTTAGTTAAACTAAGCACAGTGTGCAGCACGGTGGAATGTGTGTTATCTGCTTTATAATGTGTTATCACATATGAATGAGAAACCTGAATGGAAAGGTAGCAGGGGTGAGGTAAGCAAGGGAGCAGGGTAAGCCATATGAAATCCAGATGTTATGGCTAAAGGTTTTAGTGACTGGGAATATCCTCATTTGACAACCTGGTCTCCAGAGGTTGGGCAGGTGGTGTGATTTCAGTCAGTTTAAGATTTGCTGGAGTATGTTAATGCTGTTCTTAGTTTTCCACTATGCTGATAATGTAGGCAACAGCAGGAAGTTCCTCACACTGTCACAAGTCCTGCGTTTCTGCCTTGAGTTACTTTTGACTAACAACAGTACAACTGTAAGAAGAATCATAACATTTGTATTTTAAGTTGTTGGGGGCTTTTGTCTTTCATTAATTGTCTAAAAGTATTTTCTTCACCATTTCCTTTTTTGAGGTTGTAGAGGCCTGTCTGCATCACACTGACTGCTATTACTCATGGGTTTGGTATTTGTTGTGCAAAATCATTATCTACATCAACATGTGCTGAGACGTGATTAAGGAAGATCAGTGACAATAGTGTGGAATCGTAGGTCGCTTAGCAATTGCCCAAGTGTCTTCTGACAAGCTAGAGATGCAGATAAATGGGTTTAACATGTCAGTGTATCCCTTCAGCTCCTTCCATTTCCGCGCTTCTTTCCTGGCTTCCTCCTCCACTGTCTCGTGAGTCACATTTGTGTGTGTTCTGTGTGTTTGCAGAACAGAAACACTGGGTTCCCACTGTACTTGCAATCCCTGTACCAGATCTGCTTGCTTCTCCTCCAGTCCTCGTGCAGCGAGGTCCTGTTCTGGATATCTGACCCAGTCATTATGATAACCCAGTGTTTGGGTTTAGCAGCTGCTCCCTGGGTATTTGCAGTAGATTACCCAAGGTGACATTAGAGCTTAGCCTTCAAGTACTTGAAAGTGGGAGAAGGATTGTGTTTCAGGTGTACCCAAGGAAGAACTTCATCACTTTGGCCTGGGAGCTCACTGTATTTGCTCACCCATGGAGTGTGTAAGAGGTTCAGCTGGGATTGCAGGTCAGCACTCTCAGAGTCTCTGTGCTGTTCCAGGATCCTTTCTCCATGTCTATTGTCACCCACTCACCTGTGAATGTCACCTGTGCCTGCCAGGCAGTTACATCTTTTTGGCCCAGCTTCTGTTTTCTGTCTGCAGGTTTCCCTTCTTGTGTTCCTCAATCAGATAAGGGCCAGCCTTTCCTCTAACTCACTCTCTTTCTACTTTAGTTCTCAGGTAAGATATTCCATCCTTTGCCTCTTCCTTTGCCCCTGACTTCTCTTCTTTTGTTTTTCTACCAAAACTGCTGTCAATTTAGCATAAAACCTTTCCTCTGATTACCTCATTGCTGGCCATGTTTTAACTTTATTCCCAAACACTCTTACTATGTGCTGCATCTTCTGGTTTTATCTTCTTAATTGCCTTAATGAAACTGTTCCTGTTTCCCATTTTGAAATGCTTAGATTACAACAGCAAATCATTGCAAGTGGAAAAACAGAAATAATTTTCAATTTCTAAAACACAAGCCCTTCCCTCCCTGTGCAACTCTCATCTCTTAAAAATTGGTTTCCTTCCAGATTTTTGCAAAAATAAGGACTCTTTTTTTGATGAACTGCAAGTTTGTGCCTGTATTTCCTACAGTAAATGTAGGCCTCCAGCTTTTGAGACTCTACATTGGATTCTCTCCTACCTACCTTAAATTAAGAAGGATCTAGAAATCATATTTCTTTTGAAAGGTGCTTTGATCCACTTCTCTCTATTCAACCTTGAAATCCTAGGATTTAATCTTTCTAATGAAGCTGCTTAAGGAACACAGGATGAAGTGTGAAAATCTTCATCAAAGGAGCACAACTGCACGTTAGCCCTGATTCTGTTATTGAGACATGTTAAATCCCAGCAGTGTCTTCCTTCTCCTTGCTCATAAATGCATATTTATTTACTTGGAGGAAGAAGGGTGAGTGCCAGCTGTATAATGTGCTTGGCTTCATGCACAGAATTTACCTGGGAAGTCACATGGCTGGAGGTTTGTGCGTGCCAGGCCATGAAGTTGCTCCATGCCCAGCCTTTGATAACACCGAGGCTTGGCAGTGGAGACTGTGCAATCAGAGGGAAGAGGATTAGAACTTTCAGGCAGGAATCCAACAAAGTGTGTGTGTGTGACTTGACTTTTTATTGCTAATAGACTTTGGATAAGTGAACTCTCTGACCACTGAGACACCTGCTCAGTTGTCTCCATAGATCTCCCTTGGTTTGGTAAGACATTTGCTGCAGTGCCCAGTTCTGATACCTGTAAAGGCTTGGGAACTGGGCAGCACGTGGGGAAGTAGTTTATTAAATATCTCCCTCTCTGTGCCTGTGTCCAGACACACACTCATACATTTAGAGCAGAAATTTAAGATGATCATCTTGTTTCTGCATTATGTTGTTGGAAAATATTTTAAAGGAAGTCGTTTTGCCAGAGAAATTGTGGATGCCCCATCCCTGGAAGTGTTCAAGGCCAGGTTGGATGGGGCCCTGAGCAACCTGATCTAGTGAATGATACCTCTGCCCATGGTAGGGGCATTGCAACTAATTGGTCTTTAATGTTCCTCCCAACTAAAACCATTCTGTGATTGTATGATTTGCTGGATTTAAATTTTGGAGGTTTTTTTTTTTTTTACTAAGAATGTTTCTGCTTTTTCTTTTAATAGTCTGTGATTTTGCAAATGTAAAAAAGATTTAGCATGGCAAATGTGGCCTTCAGATTTTATTTTGTTAAATTAACAATTCACAAAGTGGAGGGTCTAAAAAACCCCAAAAACTTGAGAGAGCCTTCCAGCTCCTCAATCAAAACAGTCCTAGTAAATGTTATTATACTTTATGGTGTAGGTGGGCAAGGAAGAAAAGAAAAGGACAAGGAGTGGAACACTGAAATTTGAAAAATTCAAGACTTCTGAAAATTCGTTATTTTTCGAAATGCCGAATCTTGGTAAAGTGTGCACTTAAAAGTAAAGCCCCTGCACTGTAATTGGTGAATGGGAGCTGAAAGAGCTGCTCATACCGGTTTGTTTTAAATGCTGGCCTGGGGAGTAGCATCGAGCTGTTCAAACCCTCTTCTGGGCAGACATCAGGATGTGCTCCATGCAGTGTCATCCTGGACATGGATTAGTGGCTTCTTCCCTTTGAGTCAGAAATGCAAGGAGCAAACAGTTCCCTGTGTTTGCTTGCACTGACCTTGGCTCTGAGAGGTGCCCATCACCCCCTGCACCCACTGCCTGCAGCCTCAGGGACCAGTCCTGGGGGCTTTAGATGAGCTGCAGGTCCTGATGAATTCTGAGTGAGGTCTCTATTGATGAGGAATGGCGTTGACCTTCTGCTGGACTCACCAACCTCTCCCTTTTTTGTTCCTGCTTTACAGCTTGTCTTTACCTCTGCAGAGATGCCTTTTGCCATTTTAGTTTTGTGATTCTGTCCTGTGAACAAGGATTATACAGTTTGCCCCCCTTTTTTGGCAGCTCTCTGGTATCAGCTAGCCTGAGCATTGCAGCTCTGTCCATTCCAACACTTCTCATATCCTGTCTGTCATTTACAGGAGGCTTGGTTGAAATTGTTTTACCAGTTCTGTTATTAAAACATGTTTCTTTTGAGATCCCACTGTGCTATGTGGAGCAGTGGTTGACTTGGCCACCTTGGATCTGTTCCTTCCAGTGGAGCTGCTTGGGATGGTGAAGTCCAATTTGCACAATAAATACCTGCATTGAAATTCTAATGAAAGGTGTTATTAGCACGAAAGTGGCTTGTTCATGAATGGTCCAGTTAAGAATAATTGAGTCCAATTCTTCTTTTTCTCATACCATCTTAGTTTCACTGTGAGTGAGTGGGCTGGACTGGCATAATTGAGTGGAGGATCCAGACTACTCGTTCAGTACTTTCGTTCAGTGGGTAAATACCCAGTCCCTTAAGTGGGGGATTAATAATAGGGAGTAACATACCAAATTTCCCATGCACTGGGTTGAAAATATTTTACACAGACCATCTTTGAAGTACTGCACAGGCAAATATCCTGGCTTATTAGCATATGTTTCATGTACTCTCTATGAAAAATAATGTTTCGAGCCAAGATTTTTTTGTAATTATCTTTCAGTTAGTTTTTTGCACAGCAGTCTGCCAATGTTTCTCTTTGTTCTACCCTGTTTTCATTTTGGCAATGTATTTTCTTCTAGTCTGAAACCTGTTCTCCTGTAAGTTCATGATCACACTGAGAGAAAAATCCCCAAGTCCTGAGGCTAGAAAATGAGTTACAAAAATGATTTCACTTAGGCAAATATAGTCTGCTCTGAATAGGAAAGTATATTTAACCTACTTTTATCAAGATTACATTATCATCCCTTAAAATATATTTATCCTTTTGAGAGTATGTCCTGTCTGTTATGTGATTCAGGGGAAATTTTGTCTTGAAACCCATGAAATTTTGTAGCCTTTTGTTAATGTCAGCCCTTTGCTTTCACCTTTTCATCTTCCCTCTGATGCTGGGAGGAAAAGTAAAGCCACAGTTGAAGGGCAAGAAGCACAAGTGACCATTTTTCCTGATTCTGCACCTGATCTGACTGACCCCAGTTTCCCATCAGGACTTGTATTGGCCTGACCTCAGGTGACTGGGATGCAGTGGCAGCTTTTGACATCTCCTCTGTGAGATGGGAATTGTTGTCAGCCACCTCCAGGTGTACAAGGGAGAGCTGTTATGTCCACCATGTGCTGCTCTGTTTGGTAGGACAGATGTGTTGCTTACAGGGACCCTACTCCAAGCATTTCAAGCAGAGTTTTGGAAGTAATCTTCCTTCATGAAGATGAACCTGACAGTTGGAACATTCCAGCTCTACTGTTTCAAATCAGTGTGACCTTTGAAAAGCATGAAGAAACTGTACTCTGAGCTGTTGAATTTGTTCTCTTCTATTTTATCATTAGTCTCTCATGTACAGGGCAGATTAGAAGAGAGGCATTCAGTAATCTGATTTCTTCTCTTGCAGAGCTCTTCACAGACCTATGTGCTAGGCAGTGAATTAATTCTATTGCTGAATCTGTGCAAGTAATTTTTTTAAGCTATGGGTAGATTTCATGCTGTTAATGTACTGCTCTGACGTGGAAATAAGTGTGACCGTGCTTCTCTGTTAACAATAGTTTAACTCTGGCTGACACAGCTCCTTTGGACTGCACAGGTATAACAGTGAGCTGCAATAATCTGTTCATATCCATCCCTACTCTTCCTCATAACTCCTTGAAACAAATGAAACAAAAGAAAACAAGAGCAGTCAAGTTCTGGGGTTTTTCCCTAGGCTCTGTGTAACACAAGGGTTTTTTGTGTGTGCAGCTGCTTGACATGTGTATAGAGAACTGTGGCCCAAGATTCCAGTCTTTAGTTGTGAAGAAAGATTTCTGCAAAGACAAGCTGGTGAAACTCCTGAACCCAAGATACAATCTGCCAATCGACATGCAGGAGAAAATCTTGACCTTTATCATGGTGAGTCTGGGGAGGAAACTCGAAGTGTTCAGTGTCTCTGCAATGTGGTAAACATTTAATAGTGCAGCCCATTCCTGTACCATAACAATCCTGGGAACATCTTCCTAAAACAGACCTTGTTCTTGCTGCTCCTGCTTCTCACAGGAGTAGCACAGAGTGGAAGGCAAAGGGAGACAAGTGGAAAACTGTCAGCCTCCACCTTTTCTATTCCCTTCCCAGTGTGTGCATGTGCTCTGACTGTGCTGCACTCAGTGAGCAGGAGGAGAGGTGACCCTGGAGCTTTTGTGCTTCCTCCTGCTTTGCATGGAGTCAGCCAGGATGGATGTAGGGAATGCCCTGTCTTTAGGACCACATGTTTTAAAAGCATTTGTCTGACTGACCATTTTTGGGACTGTTTTGTTCCTGATGTTTCAACACTAGACCTGGGCCCGAGGTTTTCAGGGAATGGTGGATGTGAGTGAAGTAAAAGAAGTTTACTTGGAATTGCTGAAGAAAGGAGTGGAATTTCCATCCTCTGACAGCAGCAGTGGTGGACCTAAGGTGAGGATATACAAGGGTACTTCAGAAACGGGATGTGTTAGTCGTATGAGCTCTGTAGACAAAGAAGGTGTGTTTGGTTTGTTTGGTTTTTAATTTAAATGCTCCAGGGCAAAATATGACCAACCTACTTAAGCACGTGAGCAGGAATCGGTTTCAATTATAACAGCTTAGATAACAACAAAGAAACCTGACCTATATAATAGTTTATTTTATTTCCAACCACAAGTTAGTGGATATGTTCTCAAAAATGAAGCATCTCTGTCTTGAGACTTTCAAAGATTTGGCCATGCTATTTAATTCCAAAGAAATGAGTGCTGAGTGCTCCAAACTTGCCACCTTCTGAAAGCCTCAACCAAAATGAGTAAGGCTTTCCCAAAAACACATACTGTTCACAACATGAGCATAATCTGTCTTTAGAATTAAATCAAGAGATGTAAAAGTCCATAAGAAGAGATTACTGCCTACATATCTCTCCAGCTGTTTTCTCAGTCCATACACAATAAATGTTATTTATGCCTATAGGTAGCATTGTGTAGCATCTGGAGCATTAAATTTAAGTATGGCTTGAGGATTGGAGATCAGCTGAAAATACAGTACATGTTTTAATGCCACTCTTTCCAGATGGTTTTTTTTTTGTTTTGGTCTGCATGAAAGCCATCCACCACAGGGTGGAACCTTGCAATTACAGTGCAGACAGGAATCACTCAGATTTATCCTGAGTTTGATTTGATGGTTGAATAGTGGAGTGCTCAGAAGCTTATGTATTTGAAGGTTGTTTGACCAAGCTGTGTGGAGAAGGCTCTCAATAGGCAATAATTTATTTTCCTCACCAAGTACTGTAGAGATAATTTTGTCAACCACATATATTGGACAGTTAAAATCTGCCACCCCTTCTGTTGATCTCAGCAGCAGCAGACCTGAACACAGGTTTTCCCTCAGTCTCTGGGAAGTGAAGGCCCTGTAGTATGTAGTTCTGTGCTGGCTGGGTTTGGATTTATAATTTTTTTGCAGTCAGATCAGATGCAATGCAGGTGAAGCTTTTTTGAAATTCAGCTTCTGCAGAGTCCTGGACTCAACCCTCCAGCCTTGCTACTGCTTCCAAGTGTGATCTCATTCTAAACTGTCCTTCACTGTAAAATTCCAGTGGCACTTTGGGAAGGACTCTTGGCTGTTGGATGGCTTTGGAGTTCCTTGCTAGCCTGTTCTTCAGCCATTTCCACTTCATCCTGTGATGGAATTTACTTGCAAACCTTTTCAAAGACACCTGAATTCCAAGCCCCATTTCATTACAATACAGCCACTGGATTTATTTCTGTAGCCAGACCTTGCTCAACAAATCCCCTGGGAGCACTGATGGTGAGCAAGCTGCTGCCCAGTTGTCTAGTCTGACAGGATGATCCTCCCTCAGCAGGATGTCTGCTTGAGTTCTTCTGTTCAACCCAAGCTCTGCTCTTGTGTCTTTCCACAGACTTCACCTCGGTCTCCTGCACAGTCATCACCATCCTCTGCTTGTCCTGCCAAGCGTTCCTTCCTGCCTCTTCCCACGGGCCCCACACTGTTGCTGACTCCAGAGCAGGTGCAGTACTGCAGGTTTAGGGCAGGGCAGCCCATTTGAAATGTGCTGTTAATGTGTGGCTCCAGCAGCCTGGACACACAGGTCACTGGAGGCACCATCAGATCAGGTGGGGCACCTCTGGATTCGTGGGCTTGGGTTGTGCAATCATTTACTCAAGTGTGTGAGTATCTAATGGGGTCTCACAATGCTGGTGTGCAAATTGATCAAAGCAGCTTCAAAGGTGAGAAAGCCAAACTTCCTTTTTGCATAAGGCTTGTGTGAAAGGATTGTTCTGAAAAGCAGGAAGGAAAGGGATGGTTCACTTCCATTCCTGCCTCCCTGTGGCTACCTGAAAGGAGTAACAGTAGCCTGAGTGAGAGGGATTAACTGTAAGGAAAACAAGTGGTGTTCTCAGGCTTGGATCTTACTTTGATTGCACATATAAAAGCTGAGCTAATTCCATTCATTTTCATGGCGTGTCACTGGGATAAAATAATGCTAATTAGGCCCATATTATACCTAGTGGGGAAGAAAGTATGTATTAGAGGTAAGAATTGTTCTGCTTGCTCTGCTCACCTACACAATATTCTCCTGTGGAATTCAACAGATTGGGAAACTGTACAGTGAACTGGATATGGCAAAAATGAACGTCAGAGTCATGTCATCAATATTAAAAGAAAATGCTCCTGGCTCTGAAAATCCAGATGATATGACTCTTTTACAGGTATGTGGTAATTCATTGGTAGGGTATATTGATTTGGTTAAAGCTGATTTTAAAATGTGTCACATCCTTTCCTTTAACATCTGGATTCAGACTGGCAAATGGAATCCAACAACAGGTTTTGATCTCTCTTTTTGCTCTGCTTTCTTTTGTCTCCTTCACCTGCCCCTGACATTGAGATAGTCAGGAAAGCACAATACAGCTTGCAATGCAAATTTAAGCTCTAGGGAATTCCAAGGGCAAAGGAATTTCATAATGGAGCGTTGTCTGTTGAGCATGTTCTGTCAAACAGCCCCGAGAACATTCCAGTTGGACGCAGTTGCCTTGTGGGAAAACAGGTGATGACACAGTCTGGCTCTCCTATCCATCCTGCAGTTTGCAGTGCTCTCTTTATCATGCCCAGCGCCTCAGAGGCAAACTGCAGGCCAGTGAGGGATGGGCAGTGTTGGGTTTGTGTGTGTCACCTCAGAGGTTGGGAGCTTGCTCTGCCAGAGGTGAATCCACGTGCTCTTAAAGTGTAGCCTGAAGGAATTGTATTGCAATAGTCCAGTTTAGGTCTGACAGTGAACGTGTGGATGTTCCTTCTGTGATGTCATTTCTTCTACTTGCTTATGCTGTGTTTTCTGGTTTAGAAATTAAAAATACAGAATTACTTTAGCATTTCAATAGTGACTATGTCAGTGGAAGTTTTTCTGTTTCTTGTTGTCTGCAAGAACTTAAAAAGTCTTTATCACTTAAAAAGCCTTTTGTTTCTAAACTTACCTCCAAACTTCTACGATGAGGAAGCATTTTTGGCAATTTTACAGCATTAAATTCTTTGGAGAACTGATCTAGTTTTTGCAAGCCTTGAGTGCACTTCTTCTGCCCAGAGTAGAAATTTTCCTTTGCAAAGAACCCTTACTGGGTGCTGTTGAGAATGCAGTGGTTTAATATGCTTGGCCACCTCTGTCCAGTCCAGACAAGATAAGTGTTTCTGGTTGGGAAACAGGAGAAGTGTGTCTTTTCTGTCCTCTCTCCTGCTGTGGCCCTTCTGCTGCCTTCAGTTGCCCACAGTAAACCAGTGGATTCCTATTGACACTCCCAGTAATAAAATTGTTGGCAAAAGGTTGAGGACAGGGTGTGGAGTTCCCATATGTGGGAGAGTGACTGGAAATTCATTCCTTTCACTGTTGTGCTTTCCATTCTTTTTCCCCCTTGCACCGAGTGGAATAAAACATCAAGCATGGCCAGCCTGTTCCTTGAACAATGTTTCATGTTCCCTTTTGTTTGTGGCACTACCTGGATTGCTTGGATTAGGCTTTTGTTGTCACAGAACAAAGTCCATTATTAAAAGAGCTGCTTGTTTAGGCTTTGAGGGAGTTGGAGACACTGATTTCAGTCCTTCAGATATACCTGGAGTCTCTCAATAAATGCTGAAACAGGGTGAACTTGATCAGTGCAACATGTTTTCAGTTCTCTGTGTTCATTAGTGGCCAGGCTCCTCCCTTTCTCCACCCTGTTTTGGACAAGGCTTAAGATATCAGATCTTACTTGAAATAAAGTGCTGGCCAATAATAGTAGTTAAAGAATAGCTCAGTGTCAGCCAAGAAGAGTAACAAAACTTTTGTGCTGCATAGTGAATGGATAAACTGGATGGACGTGCAGGAATCTGCGTGCAGATGAGCAGCTGGTAAGAATTAGCACAAATGTATGGGAATCACTGATGATTGTTATTCCAGCTGGTGCTCCCTCATTGTAAAACTCCAGTTTTTCAAAACAGGAGAGTGCACAAGGAGCAAAGCCTGGCAAATCCATGCCTGAAATGAGTGTCTCAACTTCCTTCTCTCTGGATTATTGATACTTGCAAAGGGGCCAGTCTGCCTGTGTAATGGAACCATAAGAAATACCTTTTTTTTTGAATGCAGATCAGGTAGTAAAGTGTGAAGTCTGAGAGGTTTTAAATTTAATTACAGACACGTAGATGAATACGCTTTTGTGTGTTTTATCCTGGGCTATGAAGATACAGTACTGAAAAGTACAGCACTCTGTACTCCTGACACAGATTTGGCAAAGGGATGCAACATTTCTTTTTACGTAACTAATTTATTTATGTTTTTTGAGGAAAAATAACATCGCTTTGAAAATAATATTAGAGCAATTTCTGACTAGCAGGGTGCAAACAGAATGATTTCCCCCATCCATTTTTTGTTTCCTTAAGTAGAGCCAGCCAGCATTTGTAAATGCAGGGGAAAAAAAGAATGTTGGCTGAGTTAAAGTTCCTGTTGCTAAAGAATTTGTTTCTTTGAACACGCAGAATCTACAGAGGAGAGCAATATAAACAAACTGTCTTCCATTTCAACAGGCAATAATGCAAAATTCTGCTTAATAAACTCTCATGATTGTCCTACCAACTGATTCTCTAAGGTTTGTGTTCTCTCCCAAAGTGCAGAGATGAAATGCATCCAGACTTGCCCATGCAGAGGGATAGTTAGAGCTGGAGACTTGTGTCACAGGGCACCTCTGACCTTCAGACCACTCTTGTCCTTTCTTCAGGCAGACCTTGAACAGGATTACATCCAGGTATCCTGCTGAGTTTAATCAGCTTCAAGCAGGATCAAATCATATTTGCTCTGCATCACCCAGAGGGGTCTGTGTTATTTTGGAGATACATATATCCTTAGAAATAAAGGTGGGTCAAGAAGCAGGGATTGGGAAAGAGTGCTGGTGGGAGTTGTGTACCTGCACTGCAGAGGTCACCCACAGGAACATTGTGTTATTTGCAATGTTCAGTGCACTTGTGGTTTGTGTAAATTAAGGACTACTACCTGTGAATCTGCAGTGCTTGAGTGTCTTATCACTCGTCTCCAGAACTGACAGATTGAGAGACCACAGTTAAAATGTATTTATTTTTTTATTTCCCTTGCTCTGGGCAGAAACTGTATAAGACCTGTCGGATGATGCAGGAGAGGATCATGGAATTGTTGGTGACAGTGGAGAATGAAGATGTGATAGTTGAGTTAATACAAGTAAATGAAGATCTGAATAATGTCCTCCTGGGACATGAGAGGTAAGTACAAGGTCTCTCTCCTCACCTTTGGGATCCTGAGTAAGTGCACTCAGAGGACAGGTGGTCCCTTGTGTTGATCCTGCACATGCAGACAGATTTTATCCTTAAATCCAGAAAAGAAACTATAGCAAAAAAAGAGGAAATGATGTATTTGCCGCCTTCTAAACACTTCAGAAATGGTTCAGGAAGGTGGCTGGAAAACCATTAGAACGGGGTAAAAGAAGTTAACAGCTTAGACAGAAAATCAAATGGAGGCACCCAAAGAAAATCCATTCTGGAATCTGACATTCCTCTTTGGTAGTGCCCAGTGAATTTGTCATCAGCCTGCTACAAACCCTTTGGTACTTGATGATAGCCCTTACCTCTGTTAGGTGTCTGTGCTTCCAGGAAGGAGTGCTTGTTCTCCTTTCTAAGGAACTTTGACAGCTTTACTGCAGGAGTTGGCCATGGAGCAGCATTCTGCCTCACTGCACACTTAAGGGAGCTGCTTGCTGTTCTCAGCTGGATTGAAACACTCTGTTCTGCTTGTCTTACAGCAGAAAATGTTTCTTCCTTTCACACATGAAAGCACTCAGTGCTCAGGTTGGCATCCTGGGTATTTGCCTGTTACGGCACTGGTAGCATGACTAGATGCTAACAAAACTAGAATTAATTTTCGACTTAAAATTCCAGTGTTTGCCCCCAAAATATCACGAGTGTGCTCATGGAGAGTATTCTGATTTAATAGAAACCACCCTTCCATCTTGAGTAGTTGATCTCTTCCATGACTAAGAAATGTTCTAGAAATCACTATATATCAAGTGCAATGGTTCCTGATTACATTTAGCAGATTTATAGAATTTAGTCATCTTTTCTTCTTAATCCTCTTCTGAATGCTGCACGGAAAATCTCACTAATTCTTCTAAGTGTCTTAAGCCAAACTTTGGGCCTAATCTTGACAATGTTTAGTTGTCATTTATCCTTAAATCTTATGTCTACAGTGGTGTTGCTGTATTTTACAGCAACTGCCTTGAAAGAACTCTGTGCTTAATTCTTGCTTTAGGAAGTTTTCATTTTAATAAACAAAAAGGGGATTCTGTTCAGCTTTTGTAAATCTACTGAAGTCAGAGGTGGGCTCACATTTTTGTTACAACTGATGAATACTGACTGGCAAGGCCAGCAGCTTCTTGAACTGTGCATAGGAGCTTGTGGGTATAATTCAGCAAATTCCTTATCAAAGGCCTGGTGATTGAAGGAGCAATTAATTGACATTATGAAAGTGGACAGGAAATACTGCATTGTGGTTTTATACATATAAACCTTATGGTTTATATGTAGTGAGTCTTCCTGGGTGGAGATCCATTGCACTTTAGAGTTGATAGGTACGAAAATGTATTTAGTTAATTTTGTGTTGCAGATTTGTTCTTTGGATCTCCCTCTGTACAATGAGATGTGCAAAGGGCAAACTGATTTTAACGAGCTGCATCTGTCTCATACTGTGGGTATTGTCTGAGGACAAGTCATGCTGCATTCTCTGTTCCTGATTATTAATGTGGAATCCAAATCAAATCCGGAGCAATCTCCGTTGTGCAACAACAGCTCATGTGTGTGGCAGTGCCTCCCTCTAGTGTCTCTGCAGCTTCTCTGGCCTTCCTGCTTTTCAGAGGGATATGTAAGAATGAACATTTAACTCTGCAACTTCAACAGGTTCTCTCGCAACAGAGTTCGTTTTCTGGAGAACCAGAGGATACAACGTGAACGTGAAGAGGTAATTATGGATGAACTCATGAACTCCAGGACTGCAGACATTCCTTTTTCTTTCTGGTGTGGAAAGTACCCTTTTGATACATGCAGAATTATATTCCCTACTTGAGAGGTTCAGGAGACAACACACCAATACTCCTCTTGAAAAGTCACTATTACTACAGTCTGGTGGATGGCTTTGCTTGATGGATGCACTGTTGGATTAGTTAATAATCCAAATGGTGCACTCTGTGCCTTTTTGTATTACTCAGGAGACTCTGAGTTTAAAATGCATCATCTTTTATTTATTTTTCCTCTGGTGTGACCAAACCTGTATGATTCAAGCATACAGGTTTGCTAATTTATTATTGTTATTATTTAAGATCTTTAGTTGGCTATGTTTGTAATTACAACACATTCACAGGAGGAACAAAGGGAAACCTTTTTTGTGTCCTGGGAAACATTGTTGTGATTTTGAACTTTTCATATCCAATAGAGGACTGAAAAATCAATCCCCAAAGTATGCATCAAATCTCAATAATGTGAATAAGTAGCATAAAAATAATTGTACAGGATCAATCAGCAGATCAATATCAAACTGTATTTAACAAGCTCACAGTGGCTTTTTAGAATTCAGTCCTCTCTGTTTCCTTCTTCAGAACTGATTTAATTTATTTTTTGAAACTGATCTTTTCTGGAATGCCTTTTTCATTTCGCCAGCTATATTTCACACACACACAGTCCTGGTCTTCTCTCATACTTGCCAATTTTTAATATTAAGATTTTAAAAGTGTATGTTCTGTAAAAATAGCAAAGTTTTAAAAACTAGACAAGTTCCTTTTAAAAAAAATCCAAAAAAACCCAAAATAACTTATTCTTTTTCAAATGTTAAGCTGTACAGGAAACAGCCATCTGCTCCCTCAAGTGACCTGCTTGGCCTCTCCATAGAGCCTCCAGCTCCTGTGTCAGCAGTGGTGCCACCTGACTCTGCAGTGTCTCCTTCAGGCCCCAGTGAGTGATGACAGCCCCTTTCCCTTGCACTGCTCTCCTAAAACAAACCAACAAGAGCTTAGTGCAGGAGTCAAGAAGATTCCTGTAAGAAAGAAAACAGATACTCCTTAACTTTAAGGATGATCCTTAAATCTTAAAGAAGAATTGATACATGTGCCTAAGAAAAAAAAGGGAATATAAGATTCCCTGTAATTGTTTACAGTGGAAGCAGTAATCTTTTTCCCCCATGATGCAGATTTGAGCAGTAGAACATGCTCTGTTTTCTTCTCCAGTGAGGCTTGTAAAACAGTTTGGTAGTTCTTTGTCCAGAGTTCTTTCAGGAAGCACTTGGTATCAGGTACCTGAGTTACTGTTTGCAGCAGCCCCTCCTTCACCCATTCTAGGGAAGTCCATATACCAAAGTTAAAGGTGTGAATGTTGCCTCCAAAATAAATGCCTAGAATTCCATTTTAATGTTTTAGAAATAGGGAGAAGAGTTTTAAGTCGTATCTACCACACAGAGCACTACTGATGTTGTTCTGATATTTTAAGTAGATAAATGTCTTGGATCTATAATGTCTCAGATTATTAAAATTTTGCCTTTCATGTGATAAACAGCAATTGATTTCAGAAAAATTTACTCTTTCAGTGTTCAAAGTAACTAATGTTTGCTTAATAATGTTTAAATGATCATTAATTATGGCTTTGAATTTCAGATTGCATATCTGCACACCCTGAAGATAAAACCAGGCATCATCCATCAATTTATCCACAGCTAGATTCAGCAGCTCCTGCAAAAGCTCAGCAAGCCCCGTCTCTTATCAAGGGATGGGAACAGATAACAGATCTTCAGAGGTATTAATACTCTGTAATTCATTTAATCAGTATAGGACAGATCTGAGGACACAGATTTACTGCTTTTACACAAGTGAAAGCTACCTGTGTGCTAGACATTGCTAAACAGGCTTAAAAACACACAACTCCTGCAGCACTGCTTAGTTATAGACAGAAATGTATCTCGACAGGCAAAACATACTTGAGATATCTCTGGCTTTCTGCTTGAGTTCTGCAGTGAAAGGGAGAAAAATGAAACAGGTCAGTAAAGGGTTTAAGGTAGGAGAGGTCCCTGTGTATGGAACACTGGCCCACCTGCCTGTGCTGCTCTCAGTTGTGACATACAGGACAGACAGACCAGCAATATTTATACAGTTGTGATCATTTCTTAGTTACTTTCAGTGTATTACTCTCTCCTAGGTTTGCAACTGAAGCACAAAACAATAATGTCAGCAACCCAGCTGGACATACATATAGCAATGTGAGTAATACTCATGTTCACAGTAATCCTTCTTGTCTGGCAGCTGTCAAAATGAGAACTGTTTGCATTTACCCTGACTGCTCCAAAATGGGATACAAAGATCTGTTCTCTGGTCCTTCTCCATCCATCAGGGAACACTGTGCTTGGTGACCAGGTCAGCTTTCCTCAGATGCTAATATATATATATATATATATATATATATGTCCCAAGGGAGTTTGCAGAGAGCAGTTGCTCTATTATTTGTGTTTAATTTGTTGCTCTGTGAAGCAAACTGAGCACTCCTCCTGTTGCCATTATGTTACTCTGGTGTGTTTCCTATCTCAAGTAAGATACTTAAAAATGAAAAAAATAAATACAAAAAAATCCCCACAACTCACCAAAAAAAATCAAACACTTAAACCCCAAGTACAGTGTAAGGCAAATGTCATGTGCACAGAAACACCCATGACAGAAGGGATAAGCAAAGAATATGAAGGGGCTTTGAGGTAATGTTATGAATTTGAGTGCTGTTCTGTGGTAGGCAGCACCAAATAGAAAACATGACAAGCAGCCCCCAAACAAACATATATCATCCTTGTTTTAAACTGCAAATAAAAGCAGATCTTTGAGTCTGTGTAGTGTAACAAATTACACAGAAGTAAGTTGTAGAAATGTGTTATAGATAACACTAAAAGATGCTTCAAATTTCTGTGGAGAATGGGGATTAATTGGCTTGCTAACTGTTGACCTTAGCACTTTACCTGCAGCAGTCTGAGAGTAAAGATCAGTCAGCAGTTCTAAAGGTTGAGTCAAACCAGTTCTCACAGAACAACCTGTTCATGCACTGCTTTGCTTCATGTCCTCAGCTGGCGACTCTTCTAAGCCCAGTGCCTCTGAACCCAATAAATGTGCAGGCTGGACAGACCACACCACTGAATGGAGCATCACCAGCAGGTAATAACAACTGCAAACCACCTGTTTCACAGAGATTTCTTTTTCTTATTAGACCTTAAGGCCTTTAAAGACTACGGGGAGCAACAAACAATGACAAACCCTCATATTGCTCATGGCTTCTCTTAGACACATTTGTCCATTTCAGTATTTAAAGCAGCTGGATCCATAGCAATAATCTGCTACTTTCGGGGAAGACACTAAAAGTAACATGCAGTAAACATGCTTTTGTTTATTGTCATTTAAACCTGGATGTGTCTGCCTGTCTTTATTCCCCAGCTGCATCAAAGAACAAGCAACAGTCACCTCATTACTACGAGATAATGGAATTTGATCCCTTGGCTCCCACTGAGTAAGTAACTCTTAGACAGGATGCAGTTTTTTTAGGTGCCAAAGGCATGATGGCTTTTTTCTTCTGAGTGAGAAAACAGACCACACCACTTAGACTTAACTGACCAGCTGGATCACTGTGGCTGCATTTTGTTTTCTTCCAATAGTTCTGGCATAACCAATTAAGGAATAAACTCCCATAATGTGCTCATTAAATGGCATCTGTAAAAACAGAGGAGTCATTCTGTGTCAAAAATGATCTACTGAAATCCTATCTAGTGATACAGAAGGGTGAATGAAATATGGTAAAGGGTCCTGGTGGAGGAAGCTGATTGACACTTCAGCACAGGTAGTTCTGGAACAAGGCAACCAAAGGAATCACGATTCTTAAAAATGTTTTTCCACTGCATGTCAAGAAAATCCTCAATTTAAATATAATCTACAAAAAGGGATGGATGCTGGGACTCTCCAGAGTGCCAAGAGAGTCAGACAGCAAATTAATACAAAATTAAACAGACGGCTGAACTCTCTACCAGTAAATTGCAAAAAAGAATTGGAGCCATCTACCCAAAACTTCTTTCCAGGGAACCATTGAATTCTGAGGTAGAAAAATCTCAACAAAGCTTTCATTGTTTGTTTTTAATTAGTGCAGTAATTGCATGGTGGTACACTTGCCATTTGCTCTTTGCAGTCCCGTCCCAAACTTGTTTCATCAGAAGTGACACTGTCCAGAGGTGTCTCATTAAGTGTCTCATCAGAGCAGCACCACAGGGTTGCCTCCTGGTTTCTGGGGGGACCTGGGCATCCTGCAGCCAAAGCTGCTTGAGGCACCACTAGAAACCCTTGGCAGTTCTGCTTGGACAGCTTTGCCTTGGTGCCTTTTGTCAAAATGAAACACCTGTGATGGAAGTTCCTCTTCTTTCAGAGCTATTTATGAAGAAATTGATGATGTGCTGAAGACAGAAGTTAAAAAGGGTACAGGCTGCTGAAGGTGGAGTGGGAATCTTTTCCTGGGCACATTATTCTCTGGTGCTGGTCCTGTGCAGTGCTTCCTGTAACCTACGAGGGAATAACAGGAGAGGTTTTGACACGACAAATAATTAGTGTTGGAGTACTAAGCTGTGTGCAAAAAAAGTTACTTGGATCTACACCATGACAATTTGTCCTAAACGTTCACCTGTGTATTCTTCAAGGTGACTTGCATGGTTATTTTGAAGTATTTTGAGGCCTTTAAAATACGATTCCAAACTCACCTGTGGGTGAAGTAACACTTGACACCTGACACCAGTAAACAAAAAGGACATTGCATTTACAGGAACTGCAGAATCCAGTTTCTGTTTTGCCCTAACTGTTGTCAGTTTTCATCTCCTTAGAAACTTATAAAAAGGAGTTGATATATAGGACTTTTTACTCAAATTGGGCCTCTTCATATATGTCTGAGGACACAGAGTGTTAGTTTCCTACAATCATATCCTGAATACACTTTTATTTCCTTCCTAAAACCCCCCAATATGGAGAACCTGAGCTGGGAAATGAGATGCTGTCATCCATGATTCACAGAACAGAAAAAAACCTGCCTGTTCCGTTGTTGTTGTTGCTTTTATTTACTCAGTAAATATTGAAGGGGGATCAATTATTTCTCTCAATGTTCCTGCCCTGCAGAGATTGTTCTGGTGAAGGAAAAATTAATTATCTACAATGCAGATGAGCAGTAGTTATCCATTTATTTTAATTAAGTTGTTTAACCCTGTTAATAACAGTTTTATCTTTTAATAATTACAGTGCCTTATCTATTTTAATGCTGAATGTAAACTGTGCACTTTAACAGGTATAGTTCTCTGAATTTATAGTTGGTATAAAACTTGAGAACTTAGTTCATGTTCCTAGCAGATAAGCTAATTTTTTGTGAAATACTGCATTTTAAACTGTTCCTTATGTTACTTGTTTAAGGGATACGTTCTCAGCTGCTTTTGCAATTTTTGTAGCATAAAATTCCAAATAAAAGCAAATGCTTACTGGGAAGTTCTCTCTCATTGCTTCTGAGTTTTTGCATATTCGTGTATTCCCTGAAACACCAAATGTAGGTGATGTGGGAAGTGTTTTAGTGTAAATCTGTGGTGTGTCATTGCATAGTCAGCAACTTTGCTGCAGGACCATTAGAACACCTTGCTTCTATCCAAACCACAGGTCTGGGGTTTCTGTAAGCTGAGGTGAAAAGCTGTTTTACTATTTCTCTAATATTGTATTACTTGAAGCAGCCTGAGAAAACAGCTGAAAAGAGGGTTTGAGCTGGATCAATTCTTTTTTCCCTACAGCTTAGTGGTATTGGCAAAACCCACACACTGATGGGTAACAAATCAAAATGGGCTATTGCAGTGTGGTAATCCATAATGGATGATTGCTGACTGAACCTTTTTGTATTTAAAGCAGCAAAATGGTCACAGATAGGGGAAAGGGAATGGGCTAACTACCGAGGGTACACAGCTTGTTTTACAGTTGGAATGTGTTCAGCACCCAAGCAAACTTGGGCTTTCAAAGTCAGGGGGGAAACCCACATTTTTAAGGAACTGACACTTGCCAGGGATATTCCTTTTCTTCTGAAGCAATGTGTGGAGATCTGACGTAGTCAGTTCTGCTTTCAAAAAGACAATGGACTAAACCCAAGTAAGAAGTTTTTCTTTTTCCCTAGCCTGGATTCAAAGATTCGTCTTGATATTGGGTTTTTGTTTTCCTGAGGCACACTGGGATTATAGAGCTTGCTGCTATCTTCATAGAGATATATTTCATTTGTGTGGGCTCCATATGTTCTGCTGGATAAAATGCATTAGAGGGATGAAAGAATTAAGTTTTCAAACTTTTCATATACAGTGAAGACCTGACGTGAATGTCATCCAGAATGTGTTTAGCCAACACACATCATTGGTACAATAATGTATTTTAAAGGTAGCATCCATTTATTTTCAGAAGAGCACTTTTTGAATTACTGCATGCAAATATAATTGAAACTCCAGTAACTGGAAGTTATTTCTGATGTACCCATTACCTCTTCAGAGTCCAAGCAAACTAACATTTGTCTTACTTTGTTAGATCTCTGCTGAAAGGGGTAGAAAGAACTGGCCTAACAGATGAGATACTGGCTGAGGTTCATTCTTGTGTGAAAATGAGTAAGTCACTTAAACTTGCTTTGCAACTCCTCGTTTGCAAAGCAATGATAGTGTTATTACACCTACCCCACAGATAATGACCAAAAGTTACATAAATACAGGCTTATGTGGTCTGGTGGTAAACAGTGAGTCCCTCTGAAGAACTGCTGTGCTGCTGGGCAGGTTCTGTTGGACTCAGCCTCTTGAACAGAGCAGATCTGGGCTTTTGAGGAGACTCCTACGCTGTTAATTTAGCTGCAGTTTTGAGCAGATGTTTAGGTACTGCCCTTCCCTCAAAGCATTTCATACCTAAGCCAAGCTTGTCTCTGTGTAGAGGTGCCCAAAGTACAGCCTCTGCAGAGGCACACAGCAGTCATTACAGTACAGATACCTGAATGAGTACAACACAACATGGAAATAACATGGTATTTCTAAATGGAAACCATCCCACAGATCTGATGTGCTTACACTTAAATTACTGTTCTCATGATAACAGTTTTAGAGCAGTCTGCTCTTACCAAATGAACTACTGATTCAGTAATAATCTGAGAGGGTGCATCATCACCTGAATCATCATAACCTCCTGTGCCAGGGAGGGTTACACAGGAACACAGTCTTAACTTGATTTAGTTATGGAATTTCCTTGATTATCTGGTTTTACCTTTTTCTAAAGCAGCCTAACATGGAACTTATTCTCCAGAGCCAGCAATGCAATTTTAGATGCTTAATAAACTGATTTATTCTTCTCTATTTAAATGAAGATATTAATTTACCCTTGGCTTTAAAAATTTGCTTCAGAGTGTTCAGATAACATAAAAACATGGCTTGAGAAAACCCTCTCTATTCCAGGAACAGTGTTCCCATCCACTGAAGAAATGCTATTACTAAGAAATAATAATCCAACTACATTTAAGTTGGTTTAAAAAACAATATATACATATACTTTAATAACAGCATGTGTCCATGGTGGTTTAATAATATAATTTCATATTGCACAGTACTCCTTCAGTTTTTCCTTCCAAGGAAAAATGGTCTTAAAACTGGGAGTCAGGCAGCAGAAGTCCCTTTTTGTAGAGATGGCCCATCACTGATATCCAGGAAGTGGCAACTTCTGTCCCTCCTTTGCTTCAAAGAAGGTGTAAGAGAGGGTGATCAAATCAACTTTAGCCATTTTAGGGTCCTCCACAAAATCTGGATCAATGTAGAAAAAGACAGGCATGTCCACTTCCTCTTGAGGATTTAGCCTCTGTTCTTCAAAACAAAAACACTGCGGGGGGGGGGAAAGAAGGAAAACACAATTAGACAACAGTGGTGGTAATGACAACAGCGATGGTTGGCAGTTTCATCTCTGCCAACAGGAGAGAAAGCTTCACCTTTTAAAAGCAACTGTCATTCTCTGTACATCCCTAAAATCCTGGGAAGAATCAATGACATGACCAACATGACAGCAATTCTGTTCCTCTTGTATTACAGGGGGGAAAAAAATTAGCTTTTAATGAACTGTGCAAAGGTGCCAGTGGGCCAGGTCAGGTCACCAGGTTCCCACCTGCCCTCAGTAGCACTAGTTTATGGGTAACTATTTTCATTCATGTAAAGGAAAATGCAATCTTTGCTTTGCTCACACTTACTTGTATTTTATTGAAATACTGTCCTGCTTCAAAGGGGATCACATTGTAGGTGGAGATTCCAATTATTGGTTTGTCAGTAGGATTTTTCGCTTTATAAAATGCCAGTGCAGTCTCTCCTGGTACCACCTGTATAACATAATTGGACACTGATTTTCTTGGTTTTTTTTTAATCCAGTGCAGCCCTCCACCTCTCAAACAGAGTTCTTTAACTGGAATTAAGCGTCCTAAGGGAGATGGCTCGGGGGGAACCTTACTGCTCTCCACAGCTCCCTGGCAGGAGGGTGTGGTGAGGTGGGGGTCGGTCCTGCTGCCCTGCCTGCACTGAGAGGACCTGAAATGGCCTTAAACTGAGACAGGGAGATTCCCATGAGATACCAGGCCATGTCTCACTGTTGGTGAGGGCAGGGTTGGGGGTACCCAGGCAGTGGTGGGGTCACCATCCCTGGGGGTGTTCCAGGGGATGTGCTTTGGGGGCTCAGGGGTTACAGGGGCAGTGCTGGGTGGATGGTTGGAGTGGACATCTCTGAAGGTCTCTGCCAACCTCGGTGACTCTGTGAGGGTTCCCTGAGGGGGGGACCTGAGGAAACCTGAGGGGAAGATCTGAGGATCCCTGAGGGGAAGAACTGACCCCTCAGGGGAAGAGCTGTGGATCCCTGAGGGGGGGACACCTGAGGATCCTTGAGGAAAAACCTGAGGATTCCTGAGGGGAAGACCTGAGGATCCGTGAGGGGAAGGCCTGAGGGTCCCTGAGGCGGGGCAGAGAGCAGCGACTCACATAGATCTCGCTCTGCTGCGGCCTGAAGTTCCACTGGATGCTGGAGTGCACGTCTGCGTTGAACGTGACCCTGATGCGCCGGTCCCGCACGGGCTCCATGCGCTCGATGCGCTCCGCGCTGCCCGCCGCGCCCGTGGTGCCGCCGAGCCCCGTGGCCTGTCGGAACGGGAAGGAAGGGAATGGAATGGAATGACAAGGCCAAGGGCAGTGAGGGCGGCCCGGCCCCGCCGGCCCCGGGCCCCGTACCTGGCAGTAGAGGCGGTAGAGCGGCACGGCCGCGTAGGACAGCCCCACCATGCCCACAGCGGCCGCGGCGATGTAACCCAGGGCCGTGCGGTTCCGCCGCCGCCACTCCTCCTGCTGCCGCCGCCAGTGCGGGCTGGGGCCCCGCACGGCCCCGCGGG
>WBMV01001708.1:786485-865764 GCA_013396655.1 Campylorhamphus procurvoides | reverse complement strand
GGGAAGGGGGCCCGGAGAGTGGGGCGGGGAATGGGGGAACGGGGCAGGACGGTCCGAGCCGCCATCGGGCCCCCATCTCGCCCCTTCGCAGCGGTGCTGGGACCCTGAGGTGCTGAGGTACGGGCGGTCCCGGCGGGCGCTGCCTCCGTCCCTCCTCCATCCATGTGTCCGTCCGTCTGTCTGTCCCCGGCGAGGTAATGGCCCCGAGCGGTGCCCGGGCGGGCTGAGCCGGCCAGGAGCGGGGTCAGCGAGAGGGGACGGCCGGGATGGATCCGGAGGGGATGGCCCCGCAGTACCTGGTGCTGAGGGGTGAACAGGGAGCCACAGGTACCAGGTACTGAGGGGTGAATAGGTTACCACAGGTACTTGGTGCCAGGTACTGAGGGATAACCAGGCTGGCTCAGGTACCTGGTACCAAAGTACTGAAGGATAACCAGCCCCCGGTACCAGGGAACTGAGGGATAACGAGGGTGCTGAGGGATAACCAGGGTACTGAAGGATTACCAAGGCACCACATGTATCAGGTAATGAGGGATAACCAAGATGCCCCCAGTACCAGGGTGCTGAGGGATAACCAGGATCCCTCAGACGCCTGGTTATCCCTCAGGTGCCTGGTTATCCCCCCAGTACCACCCCTGTGGCCCCTGGACAGGCACTGGGCACAGACCAGTCCCAGCTGGTCCCTCTGGGGCCGTACAAATCTCCCCGTTTTGTGGCCACTGACCCCGGGGGTTTGATTTGTTTGTTTGTTTTCCCCAAAAAGAGGTGCTTTGGTTCCCGTCTATTTCACTTCCCACAGCGTGGGCGTTTGTTGCTGTTCAGGCACAGATATTGACACGCTGCGAAGGGGCTGAGTGATGATGTTTACAAACAGCAATCACTTCAGGATGGGCGATAATAGGTAAATTTACAAACAATAGTTTTTCCCACGACTGGTCCCGTGCACTGTGATAAACTTTGCTTCTCCTCTGCTGGTTCCAGTAACATGAACCACACAAGGACTGGCAGCTCCTGATACTGCTTCATTTTCCATTGAATGTTGAATAAGAGAATGGTAAAGGCTGGAGTGAAGCAATATTGTGGTATTTCCACTGTATTCAGATGTTTTTTTGGTCTTTTTAGCAAGAGATCATAAAACATTTACAGCAGGAAAATCTGTGGTACTCCAAAGTGGATTTAAGATCTTTTCCACACAGAAATATGGACCTGCAGGAATTAGTCAGTGTGGGTTTGTGGAGGCTGACACTGCCCCTGGGGATTCTGCTTTATCTTGGCCCAGGTTTGTGGTGTGTCACCAGTGCCATGGGCTCTTTGTCTGTGTATTATTGAGACAGTCCCCCTTGTTTTAGGAGCAATACCTGTTCTGGGTCATGGCCACGTGAGGGTTCAGCTGTGCAGCTCACAAGGCCAGGAAGATTTGCTGTTGCAACAACCAAATCTTTTTGCATTAGTATTTTCATTACTTTTGCATTAGTAATTTTTCAAAGGATTTTAGCTCAGTACATCCAGGTTTCTATTTCCTGTCAACCTGTTGTATGTGTTAATAAAAGCACAATGTGAACTGCTGGGTTTTCTGCTACATTAGTGGATTATATCCCCATTTTCCATGTTTTGACCTGTCCCACATACTTCATGAGAGAAGTCATGCATGCTGAATACTAGACAGCAAGTTAAAAAAACATGAGAAAAGACACACAAAACACCTTATCATGTTCCAAATGATATTCCCTCCACAAGAAACCTTTGATGGAAGAACACACACACAAAAAAAAAAGAAGATAGTTTTTTTGTCTTCAGCAGTTTTATTACTTTATCTTGAAATTGTAATCTGTTCTTTCCTTTTTTAGAAGATTTTAATCACAGGGGATTCAGGTTTATCCTAATTCCTACCTCATAAATTAAGAGGGAATTAGGATGTGAGATGTTTTGGTACTACATACAGTGAAGTCTGAGTGGTTAACTATTTTCAGCAATGAAGTGTAGCTGTTTTATCATGGTAGTTCTCTTTTTCCAGCTTGATTTCAACTAGTCAATAATGAATAAGAATGTTCTCGGTGTCTAAAAATAGACATGACCATGTACATTTCAAAAAGTGGTTTCTCTTTTTTTTTTTACAGCAGTTGTTATCCCAGTTAGGAGCCAGTTCTTCATGTGTCAGAATTCTTCATTTTGAACTTTCATTTAAATAGTGCACCTAAGAAGATGTCCAATACAGATCACCTAATAAATACAGATAAGAAGTAAGTACTTTTTGTTCCCCAGACACAGGAATACAATTACAGGATTAGGATATGAAAATTCTTGCACTTTCATGAGTAGGATCTTGTTTTGATGAAGTCTTAAAGAAAGATAACTTTGATATTGAAGCAGTCTGAGGCAACATCTTAGAGAAGGTGACACCAAAACCAGTGAATTTACACATTAAGGGAGGAAATGTCTTAAGCTTTTCATTAAGTTAATCAGCACTTGGTTAGGACTGGTTCTGTAGAGATAAAACCCTGCATAGAAATTCCTTAGTGCTTCTGCAACTATGAAAACATACTTGTAAGGTATATAGCAAATTATTTTCTTGTACATATAGGGCACCTACAGTAGCATAAGACACTGTGTGGAGTTTATCTATTATAATGCATAAATTTTTCAAAATACTATGTTTGTGTACCTTTAATGCTTTATATGTAGTGGTTTGGAACCATCATATTTTTACCAATACTATAGGATATAAAATTATAATGATATTAGTTCTATAAACTCTAATGGTATCCACTCAAAAGTTGAATTCTAAATGGCAAAACTGGATTCAGTCATGATTGCAAACCATAACTCCAGACCCTTCCCAAACTGCTAACACTGCCATCCAAACCAGAATTAAAACCAGGCACAGACAGCTCTTGCTGGACTCTCATGTTTGCTGTGCTTGTGCAATAGAATCCAGCAAACAGAATTCAAAAGCCCTGCCAAACAATTTAGCATAGATTTAGAATTGTGCCACCTCATAAATAACTTGATTTTTTTTTTTTTGAAAACAAATCCACAAAGTATTAATAAAACTACTTGCTTTTTGCTGGGACCTGAAGAAGCCAGCACTTTGCTTGTCCTGTGGAACAATTCAGGGTATGTGATACAAAGATACAGTTTTAAGAAGCTGTGGCTTGCTAGAATCATCTGAAAGGTGTATTATATGAGCAGTCACTGGATCACTGTGTTCCAGAGGTAATTTTTCACATAAGGGATGAACTGAAAAGGCACTCTAACTGCACTTCAGCTACAGGATGATGGCTGACTATAATTTTCTATAGTTCTTTATTTTCTGGGAGACAGTATCGATGCACAATGCTTCAAGAATGCACTTGGTTATATGTTAACTGAGGTTTACCTAAACTTTAAATAACATGTTTCTTGTCTACACAGGGGTTAGCCTCAAACCATTCAAGCTTCTCCGCAATTACAATGTTGCCCAAGCTTTTTTTCATGTTTAACAATTGCCACATAATGATATGTGTTTTCTTTTAACCTTTATGACTTAATCAGCAAAATGCATTTTGTATAATTAGTGGGTTTGGACAGATCAGAATAAGTGCTTGCCCATGTTGTAGGATACAGCACTCCTTTGGTTATGGTCCTTCGTATCAGAATTTAGGGTTAGTGACCCTGAAAGGCTGCAGTTACTTAATGGACTTGTATAGGATTTTTGTAAAAAGGCCTTTTGTTTTATATATAACAAAAAGATCTTGTGAATCATACTTCCAAAGATTCTGCAAACCTTTTTGTCATCTGCTAAATTGTCTGTAATCCATCTCAGTTTGCTACAGCATTGCAAAACTTCCCTTGGGAAAGGCAAGTCATAATTACAAATATTGCCAGAATAGAATAGTTTACTAGCTGTTTGGAAAGGAATAGTACTTAATAACAAATGATGCCTCTTGAAAATTTAGTCTTTCTTATTTTTACTAAATTTTATAAGTTTTTCGGTGGCTATGATTTTCCTAGATCTTTCTGGAAGTAAAAAGTAGTTTGGGTTCCCCTATGTTCTTGAAAAGCAGAGAACTTGCAAGGGAAGCAAGGATATTCTAAAGGATATATGAATCCTTTAGAAACATTAAAAGCAGCAGAGCAGCAGAATTTGAAGGTAAAGAGGGACAAGCCTCAGGGATAAGTTCAGGAAGCTGAACAGTGCACAATTTACTTTGAAGGAAGGGTTGTCCAGCAAGTGATGTATTACTGATAAAAACTAATAAAATTGGAGCAATAAGCTTAATACTACTTTGTATCTGCTTAAATTGTTCAGAAGTTTGTCATGCCTGGTTTAATACAAGTAACTTGTGGCTTTTGAATAATGGAAATGCAGAACCCCGAGCTGGGCTGTTAACTGGGGGGGGGGGCGAGTTTCCATTGCAGGAAACGTGACACTGGAAACAAGCCATATTGGTCTGAGAGATTTGTTTTGACAAATGCTCCTGATACTGATACCATAAATTGAATTCCAGTGGTGTTAAGAACTGTGACAGTTTTGCTGGAGAAAAGGTATTGGTATTTTATCTTCTGTAACCTTGCCTGGAGCAAATCTAATTGATATGGGGCTTGAAATATCAGTGGCTTTTCTTTCATGCCACTGTAATGCCAGTAACTCCAGCAGAGTAAACTGATTGAGAGAAGACTACAAAGGGCCAAATTTTCATCTCTGGATGAATGTGAGTAATCCAAATGATGCCAGTGGAGCTTTTAGTATTCTGGGAACTGGGAAGGCTACTTCATGTTCCCACTTCCATCTCTGATCTGCTCCTTCATCTGTGGTGGGTCCCTTTACCCCTCTGCCCCTTTTGTGGCTCTGCAGGGTCCAGCAACTGACCTGTCGCTATTTGAGCACTGTGCAGCACTTTGTCTGTAAGCAAAGGGATCCTTTCACCAGAACGATTAAGTGCTAATGAAACCACAGTCACTGCAGCTTTAAATAAAAAGGTGCCTGAGATAAGCTGTGCATTCCTGGCATAGCTGAGCCCTCCTGCTGCACAGCTCCAGACCTGACAGATGCTGTCTGATCACAGGGCTGCTCCCTACTGCACAGGATTCACCTTTTGGCTTTAACAAAGCCCTCAGTGAATGCAGGATATTTGGGTTTCATTTGAAACTGCAGTCTTTTTATTATCTTCTAGGGGGAGCGGGGGGTAATAGGGGTGCATCTGCTGATGCAAGACTGGAAGGAAAAGATTGTTATCCAAACTGATGTCAGGTGCTCAGAACATCTGAAAATATGTGTATCTTTGCAAGACCAAGCCTCCTATCAGCAGAGTCTGACCTCTGGGAGCAGATTTTTGGGTAGATTTTTGACCTTTTTCAACTAGATTATTCTCACTATAATGACATAAATTCATAAAGTGTTATTTCCTTTCACAGAAGAACGGATGTGTCAGCTTCTCTTCCTAGAGAAAATATATAACTGTGGTTCTGTGTATTAACTTTTGACTGCTGTATATTGGAAGTCTAAAAACCAGGTTAAAGCATGGCACAGGTCAATACTGTGGTTGAGAATGCAAAGTAATAGCATAATGGCATTTGTTTCATTAATACTTTCAGTCTGCTTTGTTAGCTTTCCCTTTTGTGAGGCTGTACATAATCCAGTCTGGTAGGAAGATTGCTTTGAAAAGGTCATGAATTACTGCTTTTGACCTTGTTTCAATGGAGCGTACAAATAAATTATTAGAAGAACAGGAAAAAATAAATTTATTTTAATTATATCATTTGCCTTTGGCTGCTAGATCCAGATTGCTTAATCACAGTGCAGTAAATTTTCTCCCTGGCATTTATCAGCCTTCAAAGCTGCTATAAATTGCCATTTCAAACAGAGAAAAAGTAAACATTACCTCTCTAGGTGAATTAGTCCATGTGACGCAGAGGGTTTCAGAGGAGATTAAGTAGGCAGAGACGCTTGGCCAGAGCTCTGTGTTTGGGTTTTTAGTTAGAGCAGAAATCATCCTGCTCATAACCTTTATCTGGCTGAACTGGAAGCCTGCAGTGTGTTTTGGTTGCGCTGTCTTTGTTTTTGCTGCCGTGCTGAAGAATGTCCTTGCTCTCCCCAGGGGCTGAAGATGAACCAGAGCGGTTTGATGGTCTTTCTCTCTTATACTGGTATGCTGAGCCATTTGGTTCTGAGGGCTCTCTTCTAGTCTGTAACTGGGCAAAGTACAGGAAAGATAATTTAAAAGCTGTGGGCGTTTTCAGCTTCTGTTCATAAACTGCCAGAGTTTGTAATTTAGATTTTTAAGTGTCAAGTAATATCTGTTTTGTAAGGAGAGTGTATTATCCTTCTGTTGATAAACCTCGATAAATATTTTGTTCATGCACAGAAATGACTAATAATTTCTCAGGTGTAGAGATGAGAAGAATATCCAGCGCTGTATGTTCTGACAAGTCTCTAGAAGAGATAGAACCTAAAGCTGTTGAAGTTCCTTGTGTATTCTGCTAAAAAGTAATAGGAGAAAGTTCATTTTAGTTGCCTTTACTTGAGCATCTACACAAAATGATATGCACTTAGTGCATTACTATTCCAGGACTTCACTTGGGAGTGTTCAGTTTAGCATTTTTTAATGTAAAAAAGTTATAGTGTACATTTTGTTAAGATTTACATATTTATTTTGTCTGTTGTTCCACATCTTCTCTGTGTGCTAAAACCTTCCTTTTGCCTGACCTCAAGAAAGAGCAGCAACATCTGATTTTTTAATTTACATCTTCTTCTACAAAGAACATGGAATTATTTTATTGTTTTTGCTATTCCTGCCAACTTGTTTATAAGCATATTTCCTTATTTATACTGTTGAGCATATTTCTAATGCTCTGGGGGAAGTATTCTAACATTTCATGAATATTAAATAATGATAACGAAATAAATGTGGGATGGGTGCTGAAATCAAGTCTTTTTACAGTGAAACTGTTCAAGCCCTGTTTATTTTATTAGAACTATGATGAGTAGCTTGACTTGAAGATCCAGCTCTAGGTTTTAGGGGAAAAAAAACTAACTCTGAAAGTCAGCTAGATGTGATATGCTAAACAAATTCAGAGCATTTGAAGGTCCTCGTCTTTCCTTTTATATGATAAAGTAATTTTAAACCACATGTACTGAAGGGATTTGGTCTTCAGAGCATAAACATATTTCATGATCATTTTAAATGGTGGTATATAAATAGGTTCCACAATTTCTGGTGAACTCTGAACTTTAGACTTAAAGTCTGAGATTTGCTTTTTTAAGACTTCATGAAAGTAAACCTCTGCGTGAGTTTGTGTGAGGTCGAAGTAACTTTTGTTCTTGTCTTTTTTATTTTAATAAAAAACTACCGTGGGAAAACTGATGAGGGCATGGCAGAGCAAGAACTAGAACAGAACAAAGACAGAAAAAAATACAGTAATTGTCTGTTTTAAAGATCAGTGTACCTCTTTTAAGTTTTCAAAGATGGATCCAAGTCAGGACAGAGTTGCAAAGAACATGGCTAGTGTGCTGTCTCAGCTTCAAAACAGTTTAAATGCATAGGGTAGGTGAAGTGACAGTAACCCAAAATAGTCTACTGTTGTCATGTCAAAGTAGTTAATCCAGAAAGAATTGTTAGAGGAATATCAAACTTATGGATTCATTCTTCCTTGCAGGCTGTGATTAGGTAAAAGCAGTTTGGTTCACTTCTAGCCTTACAAAGGGTCCCTTATACTCCCACATATCACTGCAATGTCAAATACAGCCCAAATACACTGTCTGGCTTTCACCATTTCTTATTAGCCTATGAAACAATTACTTCAAGGAATACTACAGTGAAAATTACACAATGTTTGAAAGATAGGTGTACTTTTTGTTTCTAAATATGAATTATTGGGTCTGTTCCTTCAGCCAGCCTTACTAAAGCAAAAGCTAATTTTGCAAATACTTGAAAGTTTGAAGTTTGGGGAAATTGTTGCTTTTCAGAGCTCATGCTTATCCCTTGCTAAAGAACTCTCATCCAGTTTTCCTCCACAAAACTAAAAGAACTAGAGATGTTCTTTAGAAGGTGTGTGTCTTGCCTGATGCTAGAATTCAAGAACATTTGGACCCTCTGGGTTTCTCTTCTCCTTTTGGCATGGCCCCTGTGCTCTGGCTTTTGCAGATGTGCCCAGTTTGAGGCACGGAGTTCAGGCTGTTCTCTGGATTAGGTTCTGTGGGAGGATTTGGGTCACTGTGTCCTCCACTTTGATCTTCTTTCGCCCCCTGCTAATGAATTCTAGTTGTTCCATGTTACTTTAACAACACCCTCCAGAAAATACTATCTGATATAGAGCAATATGTAGGTCAAAGCAGAAAAGCCTGAGTGGTCCTTCTGCTCTTTTCTGGAAGAAATCTGGTGAGTCTTCCCCAAAAATAGTACAGTGAGAGGACAAAGGAGCTATGATACAATGATTGCATTTTTTAAATCATAATTCATCTAAATAAAAAGTGAAAACTGGTAAAGGGTAATCTGGACTTACAGGAATTCTTAACTCTTTGCATTTCCAGGGCAGTGTGTTGGTCATGTGTCCAATGGAACTCCAAATTTAAGTTTCAAAACTCTAATTTTACTTTGTATTCTTCCTTAATTCTTTAGCATGATCACCTGCCTCCAAAACATTCCTCTGCCTTTAGATGATTTCAAGTGCCATTCTGGTATTTTCTTTTGGGGTGGGAGAAAACTCCCTTTTATAACAGAAAGAGAAATCAATGTTGAGTGATGAAATTAAGAGACTGTAGGGAATTATTACACTCATAAAAACCTACAAATTATATATTAGGTATCTTAGAAAATACTTTTGTGTGCATTGTCTGGGCTGTGGTTTTTTTTAATATTCATTACCTGATCTAAGATGTTATGGTATGTTTTTCTTGCCTAAATGCTAGGCTGGACCAGATTGTGGGATTTTGTTTATAGTTAATCATAGTCCTTTTATTATAGATGAAATGGGTTTCACAGTTCAGCCTGAAATGGTTTTGAGGGAAAAGGAGGTAAACTCTGTACACTTTGTAGTACCTTGTCATCTGATATTTGTGATGAGGAGGTTGATTTTTGCTTGGGGAAGGTGTGGGCAGACGGATCAGACAATATGAAATTGTCAGTGGAGAACACTGGGTTTGGTTTATATTTGAGTTAAAAACATGGTCACTGTCATTTCATTTATATTAACACAGCTCTCTGTTTCTGTAATTTAATGGCTTCTATTTTGTTCCTTAGGACTATTATGGGTCCTCATGGAATCAATCGAGCTGTTCACCGCATTTCTTTTTCTGACTGTCAGAATGGATTAGGTAACTACATTGCACATCCCCTTCATTCAGAGTAAACCAAATGTGAAAACACCTGGTGAGCTTTTCCACTTCACACTGTCATCACTAAAAGTTCAGCTGGCTTTTCTGGATCTGACTGTTAATACATTCGGCACAGTAGGTGGAATAACCAATTTCTTGCTCATTTTGTATCGTTTGTTCTGCAGGAGTTAAAATTATTGGAGGTTATCGGGCACAAACAGCAGAAGATTATGGGATTTTTATAAAGAGAATTCTCCCTGGAGGGGTTGCTGCTGTAGATAGTAAGTAATTTTGATTTTTTTTTGGTTAAAAATACACTACATATTAAAAAGAAATCTGTCAAAAGACATTTCAACTCCGAGTTAATTCCACAACTGTGAAATATAAATTCCAGTCTCACAAATATTTGTGCTGTGTCTAAAAAATACAAATAGCTAAATCACACTTATTTTAGTGGCTATTCTGTGTTTAATAAGACTTATTGATGGTTATTAGCCTTGTCACAATAACCTATCTTAGTTGGGATCAGAAAGTGATAAAGTTGTTTCTTACATTGTCGCATAAAATTGAAGGGAAAAGTCCTGTTTTAATACCATGTTTTAGTATGTTGACAGTTTTCCTGTTGATTAATGAATTGCTGTTGATTTCATTACAAGGCCGTTTGCTCACTGGTGACCTAATTTTGGATGTCAATGGAGAAAACTTGATTGGAGTAACAAACGAAAGGTAAGTTTGTACTGATTACTGAATGCTTATTACAGCTTGGAATATTTTATGCTGATTGTTTTGAACATTACCAGTGTCTGAGTGGAGAGCACAACTCCCCTGAGGTCCTTAGAGTTCAAGTGGCAATTAATTTATCCTATAAATCTAATTCAGCAAAACTATTGTGGAAAAATGAAGGACTCAAAGTTTTTATAATACCAGAATAAGCTGGTTTCTTAAAGACATAGATTACAGAATGTGTGTGAAAATAGCCTTAGAACAATCTGGCAGTGAAAATGATCAACTGTGTTAGGAATTTGTCCTTTTTCCTTCTCTTTTAGCATTACTGTGTGCTTCTTGACAGCACCTGGTATATTTATTTGGCTGTTTTTCCCCTTCTAGGGCTGTTGACATCCTGAGAACAGCATCAGCATCTAATCACATGTCTCTGCTCGTGGCAAGGGATGAAGAAGCAAAGTAAGAGAAAAGTTGGTTTAACCTCAAAACTAATGAAAATCCAGTGCTGTGTTTTGGGTTGGGTGAGTGGGCTTGCATGTATTTTTCTTTCAGATTAGTTTTAATTACAAAATTGCACCACATGTCATGTTTTTCTTAGTGGTATTTGATACCAATTCACTCAGAGATCACTTGCATCAATTCAAGTAGCAAGCTCAGGCCAATTTCAGTTTAAAGAGGAGAATTGTAATGTTATGTTCCCAGATAATACCATTAAAAATTATGTGCTGTAATAGTTTTTCTGATACTTCTCACATTTTAAAATAACAAAAAATTAGGAATCCATTAGAGCTGCAGTAGCACAAAACTGTATGTTTCAAACTGGTCTTGCTTTCTGAAAAAAGGCAGATTTAGTTATTGTTTCCCCTCAGAAATTTGCTTTTCAATCTCTGATGAGCTCTGAATGGTTTGGATAAGTAAGTTAAACTCTTCACTGCAGCAGGTAGTCCAAAATACCTCTATTATAAGGGCATTTATGTTAAATATTGCTTTAACCTACTGCTGAAAGTTAAGCATATAAACCTGGATTGGCAGAGGATCATCAGAAATGCTGGATCCAGGTCTGTATCTCCTTTGGACTTAAATCTCCAGAGAAAAGAGCTGTTATGTAACTAGTTTTGATAATCATTGCAAGAGTATCTGCTGTTATTTGCCTTTCCTGGGATGTTCCACTTACAGAATAATCTGTCCATAAAGGATTTTTCTCTAAATTCCTTTAGCCTTTTGTCCGAATTAAGCTTCCTTCTTTCTGTTCCTTTATTTTGTGTATTTGGCAGACATTTAAATCACTCTGTGGCCTCTGATCTCTCCTTTTTTCAGACTGCCCAGATATATGTGAGGTCCACTCTTAATCTGCTTTTATCTAAAGCATACTGGCCTAGTTCCTCTAAATTCCTTGAATAATTAAAATCCATGAGTCCTTTAACCACCCCAGGAGGTAGGAGCAGTGGCCTGGCAGGATTTGCCACTCCACAGGCACCTGGGAATTCATTTCTCGTGACTTTACATTGCTGTGCTAAAAGATCATTTGTCTTACACTCACCTGTGTGTTCCCTGGATCTGATTCCTTCCAATATGAATACATTTTTCCAGACCTTGTTAATACCACTGTTTTATCATTTATAATTGGCTTGGATTACAAGTTTTTAAAGTTTTGCAATCCAGGGTAAAGAGAGGTGATAATTAAGCTTTTTCACCAGGAGTCCTTTTCATTCACAGTCTGTTGCTTTTCCATCTTTATCCTGTATTACAGGGCATTTGTCAGGGCTTTCCCCTTTCGGTTGAGCTTGTGCTTCCTTCTCTGAGGAAGGGTAATTTCACTACAAACAGTGGAGGATTCACAGGGTGCATTCAAACCAATGCCAAATCCTGACAAAGAGGATCTTTTTATTGCCACAGGAAAGAATTCCATGACCTGATGGATAAGTATGGATCTCACAGTGACACCAGCTCTGCAAGGAGTTCTCCAACACATCTGTTAGCTGGTGAGAGATCCATTCCAAGCCTGACATAATCCTGTGGGACAGTCAGCCTTGGGTGGAGTGGAAACTTGCCCTTAAAACTCTTGATCTGGGGGGAGATCTATTGGAGGAAATGACAGAAAGTCAGGCAAAACACACATGGTTACTTAGACTGAAACATTTAGTTTATAGGCTAAAAATATACCTCGAGGGGTTTGTGTGTCAGTTTCCACAACTCTTAAAATAAATATATAGCCATCTCCTTTCAGCAAGTTTAATTAATGAATGATGTGAAAAGTATTTGTAGCTGAAATGTGCCAGAAGATTTCAACGTACTAATAAAACTCTGAGCTGGAGTACCATAAATTCTAATCTTTGTGGAATTGCTGCCTAATTAAGAGGCCTTTATATAGCAAGGGGGGTTATTCCTTAGGAAAGTCAGTTGAGATTTGGGGTTTTGCACAGAGTTTGGTAGAAACTATCACTTGCTATGTTTTAAAGTATTATTCCTGGGACACTGGGTGACTTGCACGTCTTAGCTGTGTAGAATTCAGATTCCTTTTGGTTGTCTGATTGTTTGGTTTGTCTGTTTTCTGACATGAAAACAGCCCTACTGAACTTACTTACATGAGCTGCAATTTTGTGCTTTTTCCCCAGTGTGTGTTTTATATTTCTTTTTCTCGTTATTTCTTTTCTTGAAGCCAAATCTATAGAGAGCCTTTCTTCTGGGTCATCCTCGAGGTCACAGAGTCCTCAGCTGCATCTGAAGGAAAATACCACCACCAGCAGAAATAATTCTGTCCCAGCACCATCCCCAAAGCTTGCAAAGTAATTTCCAAAACTGACTGTAACTGTCTTGTGTGAGCTGCAGGAAATGCTGTATTTGGCTGGCCAGGAAAATTCGGGTTGAGCACTAAGTATTAAACTCTTCTTTAATTTTGAAATTTTTCCTCCTGTAATTTGTAATACCATTGATATTGCAGACTTGCAGATTTAATAAATTGTTTTTCTATTTATTTATCATTTATGTGGTAGAAGTAGATTCATCAGGTGGGCTTTTTGATCTGTCTCCCAAAGGATTAATGCTTCTGGTTTATGTGAACCTCAGTACTCCCATAACCCTTGGATATGTATAGTAGAGAGCACTTTTTAGCCTTTTAATATGTTATGCTGCTTTTTTTTTTCTAATTGCCAGAGGTAACACCTGAAGTTGCTGATTTTATAGTAACTTGGCAGTGTAATATTTGAACATTGGGATTAAATGTCCACTATTTCTGTTTGTTGCTGTGCTATGTATTTGCAGCATCAGTCAGATTAAGATAATATATTGCTTCATTGTTTATTGAGTAATTAATTCTGTGCAGTAATCCAACCTTTCTTTCTCTTTGTAGGGATAGTGCATTTCAGATTATCTCTGTTTGCAAAGGAACAAGCCTTGGTTTGAATATTATGGGAGGAATTAACAGAAATGAAGGGCCTTTGGTATATGTTCAAGAAATTATCCCTGGTGGGGATTGCCATAAGGTAAAGGCCTTTTTTCCCTTCCTCCTGCGTCAGACACCTGTATTTTTGTCTTTGTTTAGTACCTGCTTCAGTATGTTATATATACAGCCATATTTTAAATATAAAATGGGCTTGTGTTTCTCCTTGCCTTCTCTTTAAACAGAATTCTCTCACTGCACTGCAGCAGTTACACGGTCTGTAAGTCTGTTTGAGGTAAATCAGGACCTTATTCCCCAGTATGAATCAGTTCTGATTCCTGTTTTCAGTTATGACAAATGTAATATGTAACTCAGGAGGACTTGTCAGTTTAAAAAGTAGGTAAATAATGCAACTGCCTCGTTCAAGTAAACAGAACCATTTTTTCCAGGAGTCATCCAGAGTTATTATGATTATTTTAAAGTGTAGATAACCACCTTCTGCCTCTGATTTCACAAGCAATGGGGTTTGTCCACAAACAGATTATAACTATTTGTTACTGAACTTTTGTAGGCTAAGAAAAGAAAAGAAAAAAAACCTAATGTTTCTCTAAGGCCTCTTTCAATAGAGAAATGATGATGATTCTTCCTTTGTTTCTCCTATTTTGTTGTGGCTTCTAAAACATTTTCTCATTGCAAACATATAATTGAAAATCTATCAGACATAATCAATAGACAGAGGCTAATTTTCAGTAGGTTCTAATATTAGCAATGATAGAGGTAATTTCCCAGTCTTGATTATCCAATTTGGGAGGCTGAAGCAGCAAACATGTTTTAAACCTCTGCCACTTGAGGGCACCATTGAAATGGATATTCTTTAATAGTCCGGATGAAAGCAGAATAAAAGCTCTTTTTTGTTCAATAAACTTTAATCAAAACCAAAACCCTAAGTGACAAAAAATATAGTGAAGTACTATCATAGATTTGAAATTACACAGCTAAAATTATGGTGTGTGTGTATTAAATATCTATAATTATACTGGTCTTGAAAAGGTATTCTTATTTCCTGTGTTATCATCTGTACACAGTTTGTTTCACATGGTGATTAATTTCTTAAGAGCTGAAGAACAGAGAGGTGTGATTTGATGTTTATTACATTAGACAAATGTCATAACAAAGTCTGTAACTGTAGGTGAATTCCATGAAATTCCAGCTAAATTGTTGAGCCTCTTTTAAAACGTGAGTAAAGAAAGCTTTCTTTTCATGAGAAAACCAGCCTAGCACGTTTAAAGTCTTGTCTTGGAGTCTCTGAGACAGAAATGTGATATATTCTTGTATTGGTAGAGAGTTTGCAATTAATGCAAGAGCAGCACGAGGCTGACAATATTCTTTCTGTCATGGTTTTGGTGGTGAATTCCTAATAGACTAATCTGGCTTTCTCATTAACTTAACATGGCCAGTGAGTGCCTGATGAGTCCCACGTATTGCCCTGAACATTTGGGTTTGAAATACTAATGAATCCAGCTCACAACTGAATTAATAAGTAAAGAAGCTTTCTGAAGTCAGGTGGGTCGGTGCCTCTGGCTGGAAAAATCTGTGGTTCCTTTGCTTGGGTTTTTTCCTAACAGAATATATATGTGGGTCCAAATTTCTTCTTCACACAACGTGTGAGATCCGTTCTGTCTGGTGAAGGTTTTATTACAGTTGCTGTGGTGGTGATTAATGATCATTTCAGCTGTGTATTCCTGCAAAATTGTCAGGCAGAATGCACAGCTGTTCTTGGTATTTCTTAACAGATCCAGAAGAATACATTAGAGTGCTGTAATTATACAGCTCTGTCTATAATGTTAGCAATTCAGATAAAATTAGTGGGTTTGCTTTCTGGTTTGTTATCTCAGGACGGACGATTGAAGCCTGGAGATCAGCTTGTGTCTATCAACAAGGAGTCAATGATTGGTGTCTCCTATGAAGAGGCAAAAAGCATCATCAACAGAACAAAGATGAGGTATCTGTTACTGTCAAACAGCTAACCCTTCAAAATGGGTTATTACGTGATGTTTATTACCAGATTAATGTGAAATCACTTGACTTTAGAGGAAACACAGCTATGTTATTTTTTTAATATACAATTGCAATGTTATTTCATAGAAAAGACTCAAATGCACCTTTTAGACCTGCAAAATTATGATTCTTGAATGCTTTTAAAAATAAAATCCAAAAAGAATCCAAAACCACAGTGTTTGCCTTTTTAATGATGGGGAATAAAATCCTTTTAGAAAAACAAATAAAACCACCCAGTGTTTGGAAACATGTAATTTTTTGCAGAAGTAACATAACCTTACTAACAATATGGTGAATAATATTTTGAAACTCCTTTAATTTTAGGTTGGAAAACTTCTGGGAGATAGCTTTTATTAGGCAAAAGAATATTCCCAGTTATCCAGAGAATCTGCAACATCCATTCAACCTCTTAACATCTCCTGTACCATTTGGAGAGCAACAGGCTCTTGCATCTCCTGATGGGAAGTTTGTGTCCATGTTCACTCCAGATGCTGTGAGTACACTTACTATTCCTCTTAGACTAAAGTGAGCAAATGGTTGGGTTTCCCTAATTTTAATTGAGTTTCCATTTTAGTAAGAAAATGACTGGCTATTTTCCTGCACAATATTAAGTCTCTGGAATATCAAAAGCTTTGCAAAAACCATGTTGTGTAGCAGGAGATTAAACCACACTGATGAGAGGAATAAGACTGTTAGTTGGCTTGGGGTAAGAAAACAAATCAAATAAAATGAGCATTAACTGTGCTCTTAGAGACAGAGTTCTCCTTACTGTTTCTCTAGGGAGTAAAATTTTGGCATTTGATAGACATAGTTCTATATTTCAGAGATCAAATACTCTCCATTTACTCCATGTATGTGAACAGAATGATCTCACCAGTTACACTTGCTCTGTGATGATGAGGTTTTTGCTTCTATAAAGTCCTAGAAGAATTTGGGCATTTTCCCCTTTCAGCTCAGCAACAATTGTTGTTTTAATTCATACAGCTCACAATGAAGAAGTACATTTGTAAAAGAAGTGAAGTTGGCCATACGAAAGATGATTTTAAAACTATTATTTCTATTTTTGAAAGCACTTTTTCAATTTATCATGTTTCTAATGCTAAACAAGGTATTGCCTTTGAACAAGAGTGAATAAAATGTTCCATATCAAACACAAAGTCAAAGCAGGTGATTCTCAATTCTTTTTATGTTTGTATTTAAAATTCTTGTCCATTTTTCTTCCCTGTAAGGAATATAAACATTGAAAGAGGTTGCCCAGAGAGACTGTGTTCTCTTAGTCTGTGGAGATATTCAAACCCTGAGGTTTTGCTGAGACCCCAATCTGAGTTTTCCCAATGCCATTCCTCCTCACCCCTCCATGCCTTCCATTTTCTCCCACAGTTGCTTTGATCTCTCCAGCCCTTTGTTCTCCCCCTGGTCTTCCTTCCTGTCCCTCTCTTTTTGCTTTGATGTCTATTTCTAGTTTGGCTTGTGATCTGCTTTAGAAATGGTATTTCATGACTTTTGATTTTCTTTCCTAGATGGAAACTGGAGTCAAGATGGGAGAGCAATCTCCAGTTACTCCTCCAGACAAGAGTCCTGCTGATGTGTCTGCCACGGGTAAGTGCTGATTTAGTTCCCTGCCACCCTTTTTTTTCCCTTTGATAACTGTTTTACAGCACACAGTACCTAGTAAGGCTCAACTGTCTTTAAAAAAAAAGGAATATTGCACTGTTTTTGTAGTCCTAAATAAAGGACTGGGATCAATGGATTTTTAGTAGCTCCTGTCAAATATAACTTAGATTGTCTTTAACAAACAGCTGAAACCAAACAAAAATGAGTGATCACAACATTTGCTATACAGCAGGAATGATAATAGACTCAGTAGAAACCAGATAATGAAGACTCACATATAGATCAAGATTAGGTTGCCATAGAAACTGGGCTGTCTTGATTGGGTGGAATTCTGTGGATGTATGCTGCTGGCATGGGGGTTTTGTTCAAAGCAGGGCAGCATATTGGAGGGATGGAAATAACATGCAGACCTCTAACAGCTTTTCAGTTCATAAACAACTAGAATATATATGTTTATATTTGAGAGTCATGACATTGAAACAAAGACAAGAGTCACTTGGATCAGATCTCTAAATATCTATTTTGAAAACAACACTTAAGGAAAAACAGTTTGTGGAATTTGGTCAGAAGCAAATCTGAGCTGAACAATTGTAATGCCTTTGGGAAACAAATATGTGTTGTATTTAGAACGTGTATTTAAAAATGTAGGAGCCTGACACAGTAGTAGAACTGACTCTGTTCTGTATTTCTGTATGAAGACCTGAACTGTATTTTTATTTCAGGTAGTAGCAATTAAACATAATCTGAGCTTCTCAACTGGATGTCTAATGTACTGAGAAGAGGGTCTGACTCATTCCAGATGTCCCTCAACTGATGTTATTTAAATTGTTTATTATGGCCTATATTAAATATTCACATTTAAAATTCAACAGTTCCCATAGTGCAAATCTGACTGATCAGTTGGCTTCCTTCCTTGAAGGGTGAGCTGAGTGAATGTGGACTTTTGAAACAGGAGATACCTGAAGATTAATGATCACACAGATTTTCATATTGACCATGGAAAACACCACAACTAAACAAAAGGAACAAGACGAAAAGCTATTTTTTAATATATTCAGAATATAAAGCTCTTGGTTAACATAATGGAATACACAGGAGCTTCATTGTTAAAAGAGACCAAGAAGGCCACAGTTTCTTACCAGATCTGAATAACGTGGGTAGTGGAGTGGAAAGGACAAATTCCTGCATCTCCAGTCTGTTTTGTTTCTAGTTGTGTTTCATTTTCCTTTCATTTAATAGCACATCCTTTGTCAAACCTGCCACTTCTTTCATGCTGCCCATTTTCAAGGAAAACCTCTCAGAGGTAACCTTGAAAAATTAAAGGATCTCTTAGATGACTTTTTTTAATGCTTTAGGAAAAAATCAGCAGTTTTGAGAAGTTTTTGAACAAACTCGTCCGAGAGGCTTTTTCATTCTGAGCTCAAAGGAAATGTGCCAATTCCACCGAGGTTTAGCCCACTGTCTTCAGAATTTAATATAGCATGTGAGAGGTGTTAGTGTCAGAGATTTTCAAGATGTTTTGGTTTATGCTTTTGGCATATAAAGAGAATGTAAATTACTTTGAGCTTGGAAACAGATATGCTGTGAAACTAAAAAAATTTTTAAAAAAAATAGAATTCTATGCAATTCCTTCTGTTCCTTCAGAGAGAACCTCAAACTGCAAAATCCTTTGGTTTTTAAGTGCTGGTTTTGGTTTTGGTACCTCTCTAATTCATTAATGAAATGATGAATTAAGATATGAATTGTATTTATAAATGATGATTGAAAACAATGACTTGTTGCTCTTTGCATACGTCTTAAATCCCAAGAAATAGCTAACTGCTCCTTCTGCTTCGTGTCTGTGAGCAAAGGCTGTCAAAGGTGGTTGTGTATCCACAGGTGTGCCTGAAACGTGACAAAGCTGTGACTGTTCTCAAGTTCCATCAAAATTCAGCACAAACACACACACAAAAAAAAAGGCAATTATGCTGAAATCTTGCATAGGGGCTGCTGGGTGCTGCTGCCTCGTTCTCCCTTCCTCATGGCTTCTGTATGCTGGGAGTGCAGTAGGTGCACCACAAGTTGTTCATGCAGCTGGCTGAACTCACACAGACTTAGAGAAGGGGATGATGGCTCATGGCTCAGTGGATGGGAGCTCTTGGGAAAGAGTCCCTTCCCAGAAAAAAAGTACTGAGGCATCTGGGGAATTCAGTGTAAGCTCTCTCCACACAGCCCTTAGTTGGCAACAGGTCATTCCCTCTCTTTCCACAGTGTTCTCCAGATCACTGGATATGCTTTTGGGAGCTGTCAGTTATGATGAGGGAGTGTCTTGGAGGTCTCTCTTGGAATTCACAAGTGTGTTTCCCCTTCTGTTTCCTGAGTATCTGTATAGCTCTGAGAGAAGAGAAAATACCACCAGTACAAGCCATATGCTTGATGGATCACTCAGTTAGTCCTGCTTCCTTTCAGCTAATTTGCTACTTGTCACTTTTTTTATATAAAAAAATAGTGTAAGTGATTGATATCCATAATTTTTGTTTATTACAACTATGTCCTTTAAAAAACAGAAGTCAATCTGAGTGTTAACATGTCTTTTTGGCAAGTGGGTATTTAGCTTGACAAGCAGAGCTTCAGAACAAATTTTTCAAAGCAATAGTTACAACTATATAATTATTCCTTTATTTTTTCCCCCTAGTTATTGCCCCCAGCCAGAATGATGAATTTGAGCCCCAAGAAAAGAACTCAACTGTTCGTCTCAAAACAGAAAAGCTGGAGAGGGTAAATTCTTACAATGTTTGAGTTTTCCTTCCTCTCTCTTCATGATGCAGGTATAACATCTGGACAGTATTTCTAAGCTGGCAAACTTTAAGGTATAAATTACACGTGAAATTTTCTATTTGAATAGTTCTCTCATGTTGCAGGGCAATATTTCATTTTATATATTGGGCAAATTACTGTTTTTGTTAATCTAATTACTGATTAACTCTTCTGGGACTCAGAACACCCCTCGGGATTTTTAAGGCGGTTATTAAGGACAAAGGGTTTTGCTTATTACACTCATCTGTATTCAAGGTTAAATAATATCTGTACATCTCTCAATTAGAAGGAAAAGTCACAGAGTGGCTCTGGAATAAAAGTGTTGTCAGTGAGAGTGTAGCAGGATACAAAGGCCCTTTGAAGTATGGCTCTTTAATTACTCCCCCATGTCCCTGCAGTCATTATCCCGAGTCCTTTCCTTTTTCACTCCAAAATAAGTTTTTTCCTTCCAGGCATTGAATTATCTTGGGATTCAGCTCACAGATGAACAGCAGCAAGCCCTCAGGCAGCAACTTCAGAAAGATTCTAAAGGAACAGTGTCTTTTGGAGGTAATAATTGGTTAATTACTATGGAAAAGAATGAAAAATAGGAATACAGAAATGATAGATAATAACCATTAATACATTTTCTGTCGCTGCTGCAAATAAAATGATAGTTTGAGGCAAGAGCCTTATCCTACTGTATAAAAATAAGCTTGAATTTCTGAAACTAAGTAATGGGAAAGCAAATCACAAATTTCTCTGATTTAGAGCAGCCCTGGGAAAGTTTTATTTTATGCTCACAAATTCCTAAATTTTTTTCCCTTGACAATGGGGAACCGTAATTGTTCCAAAATTTACTTGGGAGAGTAGTGATGGTTAAAGAGACTTCTTGAAGCAGCTCAACTGATGGATTTTTTAGCTTCAGTTTGTGAGAATTGGGAACATTTCAACCACTGCATATCCAAAGAGGTTTACATGGAGACCATCACACAGTTCTTCCAGCTAAACCTGATCCTGATGGGAATGAGTTGCTTCTGTTGGTTATGACAATTTTGGTTGGTGACAATGACAATTTAAAAACATTTCTCATAAGCTGTGAGACATGATAGTTCTGATGCTAAAACTGATGGAAATTTCACTTTTCCTAAAGTTTGTGAAAGCAACATCAAAAACTGTTCTGTGAAAAATAGTATTTCAGACTTAACCATCCAAAAAGACACTGGATTTTCCAGTGTCTCATCCAGAAGGATACTGGATCTTCCATGAGATTTTATGTGGAGTGAACTAACTGACCTTTATATTTCCACTTTTCTGTCATATTGCAGCAGATTTTTTTAAAATACATTCAAGATGTATTTTTTTTCAGTACATCCAAGCCGTGTTGATAGTGAATGATACAGTGTTTGCATTTAAAACTTTCAGCTTGGCCACCATCAATTTTACCAGGTTTCTGTCAGGGCTTTAAAGGACCTGCAGAGGAAACCACGAGCTCTGAGCCAGCATGAAATTTTTCCTTTTTCCTGCAGAGATTGTTTTTCCTCTGGTAAGGTCAATTCATTGGGAAGCGCAGGTGTGGACCTGGTGTGCAGATTTCTTTTCATTTTACACAGAAATGTAGAGCAAATTTTGCCAAATACAGAGCATACTTTGAAGGTAAATTTCACACCACCTTTGTTTTCTTTTCTCCTTCACAACTTCATTTTGAGGATATTTCTTCCCAAGATGTGTTTTGGACGTTTTTATTCTTACCAGCTTTACCAGCAGTTCCTTTTCAGAGAGATGTGTCTGATTTTAATGTTTTCCTTTAGAAAGCTCACAGAGGGCAGATGCTGCATTTATAAAAGAGTGGCTGTTCCTTGGGATGTTTGGAATTGTGTTGCATTTAGTGATGCTGCTGCTGAACTGAACTTGTGGGCTGCAGCAATAAAATGGCTTTTTTTTAGATTTCATTGAGGTTTCAAGGAATCTGTTCCCTGTGCAGTCAGATACAGCAGATGATGGCCACAAACCTGAAACATTTGGGGTCAATGATGTTTCCAGCTTCCAGGATTCACAGGTAAAATATGTGCCTGAACAGTGTGTGAAGTGTTGGGAGGAGATTATTGGAGAGTTTCTTATATCTAGAGTTACTTCAGACCTTGGGCAGATGTTTAAAACAGCTCCATATCCTGGGGTTTTTAAGATAACCTAGTTTCTGTGAAGCTTTATTAAGCAGCCTAATTTGCAGAAAGCAATTAATATAATTATGTTGTGGTTTGTTGTAAATCTGGACAACAGTGATTTACTGAGGTTTCTTAATGGAATTCATGTTGCTACAACCTGTGTGAAGGATAAACAATTACTGGGCCCAGTGATTTGAACTCCTGCTGCAGTGAAAATTATTTTATTCTGGAGCTGACTTTAAAAAAGAGCATTTTTTAGCATATGAATGCTAAAATAAAATGAGATTTTGTTTAAAATATTGAAAAAAACGGGCTATTAATGATGTTTATTAATACTTCTAAAAATGCTTCTATTAATCCATTTAAAAGGTAAAATAATTGTTCCGTTAGAAGAGAAGTTGGTCAAAATTTTCTTAAACACTTTTATCATTTGCAGAGCTTTAAATGACTTTAAGATTTTACTCTAATTTTATTAGCAAGACCTCTTAATATAAGATGTTCAAGATTGTGGAGGACACAGTTAGCAATACATTCTAACCTTACTTATTTAAATACACACAGTTTGTAACCTGTGAATCTTTGGAGGATGACGTGGAAAGACTTAAGAAAGAAAGAAATGAAGCTTTAAAAGAAATAAGTAAATTAAAGGTAACAATTTTTATTTGCTTTAAATTATTCAAGAGACTCATCTTTTTTTGGAGTGTCTGTAGTAATTTACTGTTCTTCTTTTGAATTTTATATGCAATTTTTCATTAATAAATAAAAGGCAGAGCAAACAGACCTAATACATTTGAAGATTGCTTACAATATATCTTTGGAGACAGTGAATTTTGTTATACTGAATACTAATACATTTTTTAATTTAATCCACAGAGAAATGAAACTAAGCAGACATTTCACAAAAGTGAATTTGGAGAAGTGACTGATTTGCAAGGCAATTTTATTTAGGGATGTGTGAGCTTAGTAACTGCAGAGTCTAAGCATGTACTGATACTTTTGAAAGAAATCAGAACTGGGGGATAAATTAATCTGTGTTCAATACATATTTTCACAGACATTACAAAATTCCCCAAACCTAAAGCTACTAATATATTTATTGTTTCTTATTACTCTGGGCTACAACCACAGCCCTGGGGTCCTGAATTTCTTTTTTAAAAAAACAAAAGATAAAAAAAATCCCCCATTCCCCGTATGTAACTCTTGTTCTTGGGCAGGGAAACTGATCTCGGGATAAAGACAATTCTACAAATTGCCTCTTGGTCCAAAAAAATTATTCTTGCTATAAATGATGAAAACATTGGGTTGATATGGCCAAAGATCTGTTCTTTGTTCTGTGCACAAGAATTCTTCTGCTGAAAGCTTTATACTGAAATGAAAGAACCCAATTTACATTGACTGTTGAAGCAGTGAGCACTTATCACGAGTCCCTAAATTGCTGATGTTGAAAACTGACAATGATTAATCTGTAATTGCCTCATTTCTTATATTCTTTTACACATAGTCCAGAAATGTTCAGTAAATAATCCTCAAATGCTCAAGTAACTTAACCAGTATCAGTGAACTCACTGAAAAGCTAACTTTTAGAGATGGAAATTCGAGGTTGTCACAGGTTTTATAAAAGATGTTGATTATTTATTATTTCCACGAGAACTTATGGAATATGTGTTTCTGATTATCCACAATTTTTAACAGGCATATGTTGTGGCTTAGAAATGTAGTAGTTGTACAGAAGGCAGAAATTACACGGGTAAAAGTATTGCTACCTGTAGTTTTGAAGGAGCTAATTGAGTTTGAGGAGTAAAAACTCTTTTCTCTTCCAGGCTAAATTATTATTCTTTCTTTTTTTTTTTTTTTCAAACAGGAAGAATTGTCTGAATCTGTGAATTTACAAAAGCAGTTAACAGAGCAGCTACAAGCAGTCAAGCAAGTATGTTGAAGTTAATTAAAATCAGAATTATTATTTTTTAATTTCTTTAACTGGTTTTTTGTGCAAGGGAGAAGGGAGCACCTTTTTCTCTCTTGATGCTCATATAGACTATACTCTCACACTGATCTCAGCACAAGGGTTTTTTGTGTTAGTGCAAAGCTTTTGATTAGAAGTAGAGAATACTGATCCTTCAGTTTTTACAGCAGTAATCCTTCTCTGCTGCTGAACTGAGGTAGGAACCCTAAGATAACCTGGGTCAGTGAAGATGGATAATGATGGTGATAAGTGTTTTATGAAGTGATTTTGCTGTTCTTAGGCAACAATTATTGTGCCTAATTTACAGTCCTAACATTAACTGTTTTGTATGGCAGCCAGAGTCTTAAGCATGAAAAAAATAGACACGCTTGGCAATGCTACCTGATGTTTCCTAGGAAAAAAATGGTGATAAGGATTTTGTGAGGAATATCTTGTTTCTGTCTCCAAATATATCTGTAATTATGGGAGAAGAAATCAAAGTTTCTTAGGAAATTCAGCCTGCTTGTGTCTCTTAAAGGAAATTTCCAATTACATGTAAGTCTCCTGTCATTTATTACCTGGATTCAAAACCAAGTATCTTTGCTGTTCCCTGATTCTCCTGAACATCCTGTCAGCTCCTTTCTTCTAATGAGCTGCCTGCCTTTCTTCTCTCCTGTACTGTTACAAGTAGCCAGGAGAAACCTGTGTGGAATATCTGTTCCACTCTTCCATCAGATGTCAAAGGTAAAAATGCAAGATACACTTGAAAAATCTTTCCAAGTACTACAATATCAAGATTAGTTTTATATTTTTGCTTACACAGATTTGTTGAGCACCTTCGTTATCACCTTTTACTCCTTGAATATAAGGGGCTTGCTTGAAAGCTTTTTCCATTAATGTCACGTTGCTGCCCTCTGTACACTGTGGGACAGCAGGGAAATAAAGTGGATTATCTTCTGGCTAAAATTTAACTGGGAAGTGTGTTCCAACAATGCAATTCAAATTTCCATTCGCTAATGGCTGTTCAGTCTGTTGCTCCAGACCAGAGCAGATGTTCACTCTATTAGTCTAGACTAAAGCTATTACAAAGCACAAAGCCCAGTACAAACCAGCATTTGCTGGGAAGGCAGACTGGGACGGGGCTGCTTTGAGAGGGTGTTTTAGCACCAGCAATGCCCCTTTGCCACCACTCGAGGTCCTCGCACTTTTATTTTTCTCTCAGGTGCTGTCCTGGGTTGGTGAAGTTCAGCTTTGCCGTGCAAACCTTCCGAGGTTAAATACTGATCTTCTCCTGAGCGTTGAAAAGGTTTCATACAGTGAAATGGAAAAGAAATAATAAATGATATGTAGCTGCAGCGCTGCATGGTGTATTTTAGGAGATACCAGTGGGCTTTTAATGGATATGCTAGTTCTGTTTATACTTGCTGCATTTTCAAGTGTTTTATATATATTATTATAAATATTTCTGTCATTCAGGACCAATATTAACAATCTGATTCACGGTGATACAAAGTGTTTATAAAATAGGCTGCTTACAGGACAAGTTTCCATGTAAGTTACGATGCCTTCCAGCTTGAGCTAGTTAGTGAAATGAGTTAATGAGTACATTATTGAGCCCTAATGGCTTGATTAAAAGTAAAAAACAATGAAAGTAAACAAAAAACCAATTTAAGTATGTGCTTAAGGCCGCCTGAATTTAGTGTAATTTAAACAGTTTTTTTTAAATCACTACTTCCCATCAAAAACAGGGGTTTATAGGCTACCAGTCATATACTGCAGTATCTGTTGTGGTATTTCTGCTGTGTACTAATTGTGAATTGCAGAGATTACAGCTTAATTAAGACAAGGGTGCAAATATTCTGGTTAATGAACATGCTTTGTTAGTACCAATTCATTAAGCAGTGCTTGAATCAGTATCTGACAGGAGGGATGAGCTTTTAGGACTAGAAATATTGCTAAATTTGAAATGAGGTAGTAATTATTTTCTAATACTGATCTGTGACAATCAAAACACATTATTGATCTATTGTTACTTTGAAATTGTGATGTGGCACTATTTTGGGGGCTTCCTTGAAATCACATGTGAGCTGGAGTTTGCACAAAACACAGAAAGGCACTTTTGAAGTCTTGTCAACAGCGTGCATGTGGCATCTGTAATGATGTCTTCTGTCCTCCTGGAGCTGTTTGGCTGTGTCCTGGGTCATACCCACCTGGATTATCTCTTCTGTACTGCAGCTTTTTCCAGAATCAGCTGAAGCACCTCAGCTAAACAGTAAATGTGAAAGGCTGCAAAGATAAGATACTGTTCGTGGGATCCCAAACTGCTGGGCTTGTAGTTCATAGGGCTGAGATTTGCTATTCTGTTTATATTTTTCTAAGGGGAAAAGAGGGGCTTTGAATTACTGCTATTTTGGAAACAGTATGTCATTTATTTCATCCTGTCTGAAAGAGGAATTTGGTTTATTTTTGTTTCATTAGTTTTTCAGCATTCAATGTTTGTAAAATTAGTGACTAAACATAATCAAATTGTATCTGCAATTTTCACATAGTTTAGAAAAATATTTCAGTTCCAATGTTTGTGATAGCTGGAGTATTACTTGGATGAAATCTCCAGCCACTCAAATTGATCCAAGGCAGAAGTAGAACCTGACATAGGAAGAAATCTGTACCTTGAAATTCTGTAAGAATTCATTTTCTCTCCTCCAGCTTTCAGTTTCTTATTGGTTGTAGTGGCTTCATACCAGATGAGGAAAAACAGTCCCAGAGGCGTTTCTATAAATGCAATATTAGCAGCTGCAGGTCTTGTTTCTGTTGTGTCTTAGAATGGTTTGGGTTGGGAGGGACCTTAAAGAGCATCTCATTCCACCCCCTGCCATGGGCAGGGACACCTTCCATGAGACCAGTTTGCTCAGAGCTCCCTCCAGCCTGGTCTTGGACACTTTTTTCATGAAACACTTGAGTGGGACAAGAGCAAATGTTGCTGAATCTGTTCTTCACTGATGGGGGCCCCTTACCTGCACAGGTAAGAGAACCCACAGTGCCACCTCCAGTAACTGGGAAACAGGGAAACCTGATGGTATCATTTCCCTTTGTGCCTCCCTGCTCCAGCAAACAGCTCTGGTTTGTCAGAAAATTTTACTAATTCAGTTGTAGTGTGTGTAATTGTTCCATTGTCATGTAAGAAGCCATTGTTTGTTAATTATTCCTTTAGGTCTTTCACTGTTGAAATCTGGTCATACTCAGTCTGCTATTACAGAGAAATTAATATTCAACAACTGGGTTTCTGAAAAAAACAATGGAGGAGGAAAGGCAGTTCTGGATTATATGAGATCAAACCTTTATCTCAAGGAGGTCTTATTTCAAAACGAAGACCTCCTTTTTCATTATAGCAATTTTCCCTTCACTTTGCTGATGTCAGTTTATTTAAATAATTCCTGTGTGTGGGTTTTTAAGATGCCACCTTTTGTCAAGGCCTCTGTGTTCATTTATATTAGTCAAACTTAATATCAGAGTATTTTTCTTATGTCTCCAAGAGTGTTTTTCCCAGCTCCAGCCTGTTTCTGGGGGATACCTGAAGGCTCACAAGTCGTGCTCTGTATCAGCAGGACCCAGCTCTTCTTGCTGTTTGGGTCTATTGTTTCTAAGAGTGGCTAAAAAGAGCCCTCTGCAGAGGCAGTAATTTTGACCCCTATTCCTGTAGATTCATAACTTCTTAGAAGTTGCTGTGTTCTCTGAATTGTTTCTAGGAAAAAGAACTGCTCTGAGCAGCGTGCAGGAGGGGTGAATTGTTCTGGTGTGCTCTCATTAATGACCCTCTCACTGCTCTTAGTGCTGCAAACAGACAGCTGTGAAACCAAGTAACAGACAGGCGTGGAGCAAGAAGCTTTGGACTTTGTGATTCCAGGTGGAGGTGATCCTCGTGCAGAATGGGCTCATCTCATGCTTTAGGCTTCTGAAAGGAAAAAATAATTATTTTACCTGCTGTCAAATTAAAGGTCTTTTAAATGGAACTCTCATGGCTTGTGCTCCATAACAGAAGCCTCTATTTGATACAACGCAGATGTCACCTGTATTTACTACTCATGTTTCTATTCTACACATATGAGTTCTTCTACTGCTTTATTTTCTAAGGGACTGGGATGCACATTGGTATTATATTCCAAACCCATTGCAAATATAAGGAAGATGATGTCCTGAACGTGTCATTGAGGTTAATTGACCCGTGGCCAGAAGTGTATTCTTCATTCAGACTAACAGCGTACAGGTCAAAAGTCATCTGAAGCTGAGGTTTGGTAGATCATTTTCCAGAAAAACATTATGACCAGGCATAGGGAAACATGACTTGAAGGATATGGATTGCACAGAACAAAACCTTCTGCGTTAGGAAAGAATTAAATCTGCATTTGTAAGTTTAACTGACCTCTCATGACACCCGTTAAATATTACATGCCGTTTCTTCCACAAAAATAGGAGATTTGGTCAGTTAGGTTTTCAGAAACAGTGATTTCAATCCTACTTTCTAGAAGGTTATTTCCTACTTAGTATGGATTCATAGTGTGTTTCTCCTCTACCCCACCTGTTTTCCCTCTAGTTCCATTTCCAACCAGGATATAGTTATAATAAGAAGATACAATAGGTGGACTAGGAATAGAATATTCACCTAAGTGTCCTTAACTGTGGAATTTGTACAATAAATGTGTAGCTCTGTGACTTTGTGTATTTAAAGCTTGTAACTTTAATTCTTCAGAAAATTGATAGAAAGTTATTTTTCCCATGGATTAATTAAAAGCTAAGGGGAAAGAAGGTTTACTGGGTTTGGTGTCAGTGAGCCTGTCTACATTTTTTATGAGCAATTTGTTTTATTCCTAGTGTATAACCTCAGGTGTTGGCTAGACCTTTAGTCTGACTTCCTAAATTTACAAATCAAAGGTAACTTCAATTAATATTCACTAGCAAAATGAAGGGAGTAATATCTTTCTTAAAATGAGGTTTTGCAACATTTAGGAATTCTGTTAGCTGAATTAAAAGCTAACAGGTTCTGATTTTCTGGTTTCCAGACATATTTATATATAATTTTTATCTAACACTCTGATAATACAGGATAAAGATATAGGAGCAGGAACTAGGCAGAAAAATAAATTTAAAACAAAAACACAATGATTTTGAGAATACTTGCATTAAGAGTCCATCTACATGATGTGTGAGCTCTGACTGGAGTGTGAATTCAGGCAATAATAATAAAAGGAAGTAACATCTCAGAAAGGTACTTTTTTAGTATGGAAGTGAGGGGGCAGATTAACAGCATCTGGTGCATTTCTATAAAACCTTTCATTCAATTAGATTTCCAGTAATTATAGATTTTACTATTTAGTTTATTAGGAAAATTATATCTCTGTGAATACCTGGGTTTCGTTCACACATCATACACTTAAAAATTAGCAATTGAACCATCCAACCACAGACCCTACCAGGTAGCCCTGGTGCCAACTGCAGTATTTGGAGTTAAATCTCTTGTGCTTTGTTAGCCCGAGTTATAACTTTTCAATGGAATTGTATCACCCCCAGGAAGCCAAGGCAGCTGTAGAGGAGACAAGAGCCCTGCGAAGCCGGATTCATCTCGCAGAGGCTGCACAAAGGCAGGCTCGGGGAATGGAGATGGACTATGAAGAAGTGATTCGCCTGCTGGAAGCTGAAATTGGAGAGCTGAAGGCTCAGCTCGCCGATCATTCTGGCCAAAATAAAGTAAGCAAAGCAGTCGCCTGCCATAGTTACCATGGTTTCCTTGCTGTTGTCCTGTATCTTGTTTTCATTTTCTTTTCATCTGCTTTTCTAAAGTAGGTCACTGTTTGCCTTGTATTATTCAATAACTGGAATGATGTGCAGGGAAGGGGGTGATGTGAAGTGTACGAGTCTTGCTTTATGCAGGTATCTCTGGGCTGGAAAAACAGGAGCTACAAGCATATGTGGGTCATAGGGCAAAATGACACATCTCAAGCATTAAAGCATGGAATAGTTTCTGAGCTGCAGATATATTGTCTTGATATATTGTTCAGCAGACAGCTCAGCTAAACAAACATGCCCATGTACATGTGAAGACTTTCCTCGTGGTCCTCTCACACAAACAGGGGCTCAACCTGAAACCTTGAGCCTCCAGGACTTGTGTGACAGGGCTCACGTTCCCCATAACTGCAGTAAGGAGGGATACATAACCCTGATCAATAGGTTACACAAGTGCATGCAGAGAAATGCCAGGGGGTAATTTCCCCCAAGATGTGCCATAATTGCTGTGTTGTCCAAAGGATATGTGGATGTAAATGGGAGGGCTGAGTTTGTTCATGTACTGGCTGTTTACACCACCCTGCTGACAGATGCTGTCACCCTTGGGTTGGATTTTTGATCCATTCAAAAACCAGTTAAAACTCCCTTAATTTTCAGCCCTATCACTGTTGCTGTCTTCCAATTTTCATTTACCTTTTTATAATTTGCCAAAATCTGTTGCAGCTTGGAGCTGTTTTGTCAGCAGGTCAGGCATTCCTGCCACGGGAGCAGTGACGTGTTTTCCAGGAATGTAGGAAAGAGTGTGTTAAACATTTCAAGCATCCCTTTCAGTTCACACCATGTATCTCTGTGAGCCATGGGAGGAAAATTATTAGAATAAAAGCCTTACAATGCCTTCCCTAGGATAACCTTCAAGACTTGAGAAAGAGAGTTACAGTGCTTGACTGCCAGCTGCGGAAATCAGAATCGGCCAGGAAGACCTTTGAGGTGGCTACTGAAAAGTTGCTACAATTTGTGGAGGTAACTGCCTTTCATTTCTGGCAGTGTTTTATTTGGAAAAGCCTTGTGTTCATGTTGCAAAGGAATAATCATAGCAAACTGACTAGAGTTTACAGGGATCTTTTCATCGCTGGAAATACAGATGGTGTGTAAGTGTACAGATCCATCCAGGAATTTACTTGATCATAATGTTTTGATATACTAAACAAATGGAAATGATCATATAAGTTTTTTTCACAAACCATATCAATTTCTGTGAATTCCTCAGAAGAAAAAGGCAGAAAAACTGATATTTGATAATACTTTGGAATTTTATGAAACAACAAAAAAAGTGATGCTGTTACATTTACTTCATTTAAAGGAGTTATAACATTTTGGCTTTTACTTTCACACTTCTGGCTGGGAGAAATTAGACTCTTTAATTGCAAATCAAATCCCCAACACTCAAGTTAAATCACATTAAATTTTAAGGTATTAACTTTTGACTGTGTCCACCTATAAACTGTTAACTTCTTAACTATGGCCAACAGGTTGTGCAGGAAATGCTTTCAGATAACTCTACATCCTCAACAGTTTTAAGGTAATTAAATGGCAATGTTAATATTTAAACCTCTACTATTGTTCCCAAGTCTGCAAAATCTGTCCTGTAGCTATTTTTTCCTTTATTTTCGTTATATAGTTCTGAGTGTCATTTTATTGGAGGAGAGGGAATGGCATGAATTATAAATTAGGCTTTCAGGATACAGCTTCATTAAAAACCTCTGAATTAAATTAAAACAGTGAGTAATTACATAGCTATGGTTGTCTGGATGTTTCCATAAAGTAATTATAATGTACTAAGGATTAGTTAAAATGCAGCAAACCTTAACTGTGGGTTATAATTTTTTAATTTTTTTTTTTAGATTTGCTTAAGTGATTTTGCATCATGATGAATTCAGTAGCATAAAAATAAACTGATAACATGTATATCCATTTACATTTTATTGCTTTTCATGTAAAATAAATTGATCTTGTTAATATTAAAAAATATTACAGCAGACTTTGGTCCTTCAGAATATTGATGTGATTGTACCTATATATCCCAGATAGTGTTCCATTAATATTTTTGTAACAATAAAGTTGTTTGGTCTCTGTCCTGCTATCTTTTTCAGCAGCTCTCAAGGAAATCAAATGTATTTAAGTGAAGTGAGCTGGAACATTATTTCAAAAAAACCCCACAGGCTCAGACCAACTATGATATTGCAGATAATCAATGAAAAGCAGTTCCCACTGCCACTGCACAACAGTGATGTTGTCTGTTTTATAAAGTTCATGCAGTTTATTTCAGTAAATGGATTAAATATCAAACACAAAGCCAAGGTGACAAAACCTTTATTGTACAGCCAGAGCTGCTGCTGACGCAGACTCATTATGAGTGGGTTTTGTTCATACACTGCGACCAAAACCAATCTAGAAACACAGGCTTACTTTATTAAAAGTAGCAGTTTGCTTTATGATTTTGCAAAGAAACACTTACTGTTCTTTGTTCTCTTAGTGACAGGAGAGCAACACTGTCCACGAAAGCCCTTCTTGCCCGGCTGGGAAGGATGGGACCTGCTGCCACCACAGCTCTTGCAGCAGAAGCCAGAGACCTTGCCAAGTCAGTCCGTGCCATTTTGGAAATAGATTGTGAGTGAGTGTGTGCATCTTTGTGTGCTTTGAAATCTGGTATCAGTTCATCAGCCAAGAAGATGGATAATTTTATTCTAATTTGGATGGGAACTGGCAGAATAAATCATTCATAGCACCGGAGGACAGCGCAGGTTCAGTGTCAGTTCAATATGCATCTTAATCAATCCAGAATTAGAATATAAAGTTATTCCAGAGTACATTTCTTCCTGAAAAACTTAAAGCAGAAAATAAATGCTAAAATGAGGAACATGAAGATTACCATAATCATGTAAAACTAGCAGAATTTCGTTACTTTAATGCTCTTTTATTCCATACTGGAATATTTACAACATGTTACTCTGCTGGATTTGCATTAACACGTATCAAAGTGTCTTCATTAAGATGTTGTTGCTGTAGGGAGTGGATGTAGCCAGCAGTTCCATTGGAGATATCCATGTATATCCTCAGGTCACTGACAGGAAGCTGTTCCCTTTGGTAAAGATGAGGATAGTTCAGGAGAGTTACTGTAATAAACAGCATCAGTTGGAAAACTAAGAAATAACTATGGATTATGGTAGGATTCTTGGTTCAGATCATCAAAATTATTGTGTATTTTGATTATATTTGCCTATAGTTGAGCAGACATGTCAGTTCTGATCCAGCTTAAGTGGATTGGTTTACAAAACTGAAACACAAACGGCCTGGTACATTACAGGAGGTCTGGGAAAGGTGGTTAATTGCGGTTGTCAATAATTACTGTAGCAAAGATTTGAATATCTTACATAGTTTCAGAATTTAGAAAGGGACTGAGTATTTGTTGAGAAAATGTTTCAAAATATAAAAAATGTTTAATTCAACATCACTCTATGGCAAAAAAGGCAAAATAAGAAGATAAAATTTGTTCAGATGTGTCCAAAATATTAGAATTAGAGTTACTGGTGGAAGTGAAAAAAATAAGAGTGACCAGGAGAGGAAATAATTGATTTCCCACCAGTGTGACACAGGTTTTTCTGTCACACTGAGTTGGTTTTATCACACTATGCAGGAAATTGTGCAAGGAAAACTCTTCATTCTAAATGCAGCTGAATTCTACCATGTGGTTGTGTCAAACATGATACGTAAAATACATGTTAGAAAGCTCTGGAGCCACAGCAGGGATCCATTTTATGAACCTGAGAATTAAAAATAGGGCTGTAGAGAAGGATTTAAAGATCGAACGTCATCTTTCTGAGTTCATTCTGATTTGGAGAGTATTACAGATAGATTTGGGCTCTGATGAGCCTGTGTATGAGATTAAAGCTTTAAACCTCGCTTGCTTTCTCTCTTTCCCTCAAAAAAAAAAAAAGTGGTTAAGGCAAAGGAACTATTTAATAGCATTCTGTCTGCCATGCTCTGTGCCAGCTTCTCACTCCACGTGTCCCATGGGATCTCAAGTTTTCCTGCAGATGGGCTGTCATGAAAGGAGGGCTCTTGTGTATGTAGCGTTTCATAAATACCACATATCAAAGGCAGAAGTACAACAGCCATTACACGGCACACTGAAGGTTTTCCTTTGCCCAGAAAAAATTCTCCAGCGTAATAATTTTTTATTGAATTCTTAGAGAATTGGAGTTAATATTTTGGAGCTGGATGAGAATGTCTAGCTGGGCAACCGTTGTGATGTATTTTACCTTCTAAATAGGACTTCTCTTCCATTATTTGCTGCATTTTGTACAGCATGAAGTAAAGGAGCCCCAACCAAAATACCTCTATGAATCATTTACAATAAATGTGGAACTAAGTCTGGGTGCCAAGGCAAGGTTGTGGAGTGTTCTTCCAAAGGAAAACTGATTCCTTTTTTAAAGATCATCCTTGACAACCAGGTCTAAATGACATATTTATGAATTAGCCACATGAACTATCCCCTTCTTCTGCTTACATGACATTTTGCCTGAGGGAAGAAGCTTGAAGGAGTTCAGTGTATTCCTGAAAATCTTTGAGTCCATATTGCCTTGTGATAGTGCTGCAGATCAGTTTTCAGCTTTGCAGGCTGAATGACAGCTCTGTGAAGGCAGTTTGGCCATTCTTCAAGTGAGGGCTCTGAAAGAAAACAACAGCTCATTTTCCAGTGCTTACTACTGCAGGATCCTCAAGATCCCGAAATGCAAATAACAAAGTAATAAACAGAATAATCAAGCTCATCCCTTGAAAGATTCATCCTTCATCTTCTTTAAAGACTGTAAGGTATTTTTAGAAACTGAGCCTTGAGAGGCCATTCTGCTTTGCAGAATGCAAGGATCTCCTGAAGACATAAAATTACTTTCCTCATACAAAGGGTGATAATGCCTCAGTGAAAGAACTGCAGCATTTAAAAGTAGTTGCTGCCTGTACTTAATAGACCATATGGTGCAAATCAGGCTAAAAAGAATAGAGGAAAGCATTTTCCTCTTGTCTATTACAAAATTAGAAAAGAAATACACTTGGTGCTGGTAATGGCCAAAATCTGAGTAACCCTGGAACATACTTATCTCCCCATAAAATAGCAGGCAATCAGCATTTTGAAATGGGCACTGGTATAGTGCAGCTTTCAAGTATTTTGGCTGCTAATTTCCTCACTCTGCCTCTGAAACTTCATCCAAAAATACGATCTTGCTCCTGTTGATAGAATCCCAGCCATCTGTATCCATGAAGTGCTATGGAGCCTGTTTCTCCACTCGGCAGGAACCCAGGCAGTGCATCCTGGATTGTTTTACCCCACCCTGTTCCTTGAATCTGTCGTCAGCCTGGGATCTGACACATGGCATTCATGCTGAATTTCACTTCAAATGATCTCCAAATTAATACAGTTTGCAAAAATCCTACTTGCCTTACTCATATTCATCTTGCCAGGCACAATAGTCACTATGCATTTGATGTCAAGGATCCTACAGGCAGTTGTCCAGTTTTTGTATTCATTTTCCTTGGATGCTGACTGGGTAAAAAGAAGGCAGTGGAAACTGCTGGTGCTCAGTCTCTTGGGAGTTAAGTTGCTTTTGATTTCTGGCCACAAAGTCTTACATCTCAGGCATTAAAAGCTGAAATACGGAATCTTACCAATTTCTTCCGTTTTGAGTTTTTTCAACTGTGTTATGTTCAGTTGCCAAAACCATTCCATAGGCAGGAAGGTGTTAGTTGGCCCTTCCCACTCTTTTGGCAGTGTGGCTGGAGCTAAGTTATAAGGCAGAGTAGCAAATCTTCACAAATAATAATTTTGCTCTTTTAAGAAGAGCCAATATTAAGTATTCACATTTCTTTTACTTATTTGTTGCAGGCCTGGTGTGTATTACAACAGAATTAATGTCATTTGCATTACTGCTATTTTGGTTTTGACCCTTGTATCTTATGGAGAGAAGAGGGCTGTAACCTTGTACAGATAATTGACTGCAGTTAATCAGGAGAGTTTCTATTAATTTGATATGTAACTATGGGCTGTTCCCCCTCCCCTTTTTGCTTTGTGCCTCTACATCAAAATCTAGATGTAACTGTAGCATGGACAGGCATGTCCTGCTTGACTTCAGTTACTGGGTTAGTGATATTAAAGATGCATTTGCAGAGGCTGAATATCAAAATACGAGGCTTGTGCTGACCCCAGGAGTTCTGGCTGATTGCTCATGTTTGCTGAAACTCAAGTTGCTGTGTCTTCTTGTGTTTTCAGTATTAGACAGAGAAAATTATTTCCTGCAAGATCCAATTCGTGGGGATGAATCTGCATTGGGAGGGAATACCTTTGACATTCTTTCAGCTAATAAAATAGAACTGTACCTTTTCTTCCTTACAGGAAGAGCTGCTTGGGAAGGAGCAGCATAATGATAACTAAAGACATAACTCTGTGTATTCATTGTTCTGGCAAGGCCATAAATATTTCAGTGAATTACTGAAATCAGAAATAGAAGAGACCTATTAAATTATACAGTATATATCCTGCATGCAGCTGTACAGCTCCCTTTCTAATGGTTTTTGCTAGCAAAAGAATTAAAATCAGTGCTGCATGCTTTAAAGATGAAAAGCTTATGTTTGTCCATTAGACATTTGCTGAGACAGTACTTCCATTAGAAAATATTAATTTTGGTGAAATTAAAATGTATTATTCCTTTGAAACTTTGATCAACAACAACAAAAGAGGTGAGTTTTCCCAAAAGAGTATTTATCAACTGTTTTATCCGAAGGAAAATTTCACAGTTTTGCAAGTCCCTGAAGGTTGAAGTTTTTTCCCTCAAAACAAAAATACTTAATGGGAAGGTAATTTCATTTTTGTCAAAAGCAATAATACTAAGTTATTCAGTGAACTTTTTGCTGTTGAGTCTTATCTGAGTTGACATTAAAGATAAAAACAAACAAACAAAAAAAATCCAAACCAAAATGTTTTAACAAGAGTCTCCTGAATTTAATATTGATATTTTTTTTTCTAACTGTCATGTCAATAGGAAATCCTAAAAGCAGCTATCTTTTTCTTCCTGGATTGTAATCTACTATTACAATAATCTGCAGATAAAACTCCTCTGCATTCTTAGGTAACTGTCCGGTTTTTCAGTGACTTAAAAAACCACTTTGGTTTCTGGTTTATCTTCACTGTGTGTTCTGTTTATGCAGTGCCTTTTCCCTGAGCAGAAATGGTGCCTGGACTGTGAAGCAGGGTTGGGTGGCACCTTTCCACTGTCTTATCCTCCTGGAAATCTTCATTAGGAAAGGGAATGACTAACAGGGGAAGCACAGACTGCAGAGCAGAGACAGCCAAGTAGCTGACAGTGGGTTACTGCTCTTGGTTTTTTGCTTTTGTTAATTGCAATTCTGTATTATATGTTTGATGCCATGTTTCAGTGCTCTGTGCTTGAGCCACATTAATTTTTAATGCATGGCTATCCACATATTCCAAAGTAATTTAGAATTATAGCTGTGGTTTCCAAGCTGAATTCTGTCATCAGCCACTGAACCGCAAAACTCTAATGACTGATTTACAACTTGGTCTGCAGAACCTGGACACTTTTACATTCTTTTCAATTACAAGATTCATTATGATAATCTATGAGAGTTTTTGAGGTTGAGTAGTGATCCCTGACTTAAAAAAAAAAAAGAGAATGCTGAACTGTAGCATCATCACTGCTGAAACAGTAATATTTAAGTGCATGCCTGTACTTAAAAGCAGTGCCTGTAGTGTTATGGAAATAAGTTACCCCAGTGAAGCCAAGTCAAGGTTGAATAGTTTATTAGAAAGGCAAAAAAAACCCCTCATGACGTTTCACATTTGGCTGTGGTTTTGTTGTTTGGTTTGGTTTTATTATTATTATTATTGGGGTGTGAATTCAGGTGCTGTCTGACAAACCTAAAAAATATACTCTAAACTCTGTTTCTATGGCCAGGATTGGCTTGGGCTTACAAGAAATGCTTAGGAGGAGATGAGAAGAGATTTTTGGTACATAATATAATTAAAATGTATTCCTTCTGTCAACACAAGACATAAAAATGCCTTGCAAATGGGAAGCAGAAGAAATGTCTGCATGTAATGTGAATTCCATAAAAGTAGCACTCAGTACTTTGCCACCAAGGAATCATATTTAACATATTTGAAGACCATGTAGTGTCTCCACTCCGTTCTCTGTTCCCTCAAATAAATGATAACCAGTTGGCTGATTTTTTCCTTACACCACATGTCTCCTGGCCATTTCCTCACCCTGGTACTTCTCAGACTTCTCTCCAGTTCATCAAAGTCATATTGAATTCTGTAGTGGGGACCTTCCTCTGGGAGAGGAAAGTGGAATAAGCTTGTTTGCTGTAAAACACAGCACACCGGTTCCCAAATGGTGTTCCCTTTCCCCAGTAGCTTCATGTTACTGGTTTGGCTGAGGTTTGGGCTCTCCTGTAACCCAGGACCAAAGGCAGCTGGGTGTACCCACTTCCTTCTGTGCAGCTGATTATCCACACCTCGGATACAACGCTTTGCTTTTGTCTTTATTCATTTGCACCCTATTTATTTCAAACATTTGATGCAGTTAGTCAAGCTCTTACAAAATTCTAGTCGTTTTTTGATGACATTTCAAAGAAATGTCCATTTGCCAAGGGGTTTTAAATCCTGAATTATCCCTGAATACCTTTTCCTTGGGCTAAGTCCACGTTTTGTTGAATGTGAGTGAGGAATGGCATTGTTTTCACCTAACTGGTCTTACTTGTAGATGTTGTTACAGACCCAGGAATTAGACCCTGCTTGTCTAATTTGATGTCCGAGAATCAGAACATTACAGTAATTATGTGCGAGCAGAAAAGCCACATAAAAGATGACACTAATAAGGATGGAATCATTTCACAGCCTGATCAAATCAGAAAATATATTTAGAGTATCAATTATGAACGAGTTGCCTGCTGATTTATTGGTAACTGAATGTGCATGTTATTCCCCAAGCTTCACAGCAAGGAAAACCACAATTCAGTGTCTAAAGCTTGTCTTTTAAGACAGTTCTTTAGGGTGACCTAGATTTCAGAACTCTGTTGTTGCTGCTAGAAAAGCAAATTATTCTCTCTCCATTCACTTACCTTTAATGAGAAAAGATGAGTCAGCTTTGGAATAGGCACTGTCTGTCCTGACTCTCAAATCAAAACATTTTAATAATGAAAAGCAAGTGATATTATTATATCTTAAAATGCAGATGACCTAACGAGATTAGTACAGTCTCATTAGGGTAATTTCCAGCATCTCTGAAGGAAGACTTCATTAAAAAGCAGACCTTTAGAAGTCCATGGACTTGTTTAGTTCATAGTGTGACCCCTCTATGAAAAAATTAATTGACTTTGTGCCTCTTCCCATGCTGGTTGTGCTTGCTCTTGGTAACTAAGGAGCCTGAAGTCAAAAGTCTCCACAATCAACAATTTGACTGGATGGTAAATACTTCCTCAATTGTCTTTTTATTCATTGCTGTTGACATAATGGTTAGAATTTTTGGTATATTAATCCTTGTGCTTTGACACAAGGGAGGAGGAAAGAAACTTTGAAATTCTGTAGCATGGAGATGCAAATTATTCACAAGTCACAGGTGAGACAGGAATTGGTCCCAGTCCCAGATAAGTGTCTGAAACTCAGAAGCAGCAGGTGGTGAGATGGGAATTGAACCCTGAGATCTCAAGGCTGACATCCCTCTTTTTTCACTTGCCAGTACAGTTCACATTTAGTCAGCTGGTTATGGGGAGAGGTGGGTACCCCAGTGTCACACTGTGGGTCTGTGTGTCCACACCCCACTCAGGGAGCACCTGTCCCATTATTTCAGGCCACAAAATAAAATGAAACAACCTTACAGCGTGGAGCTGGACCAAAGGAGGGTGTGTGTGTGCTTTTGGCAGTTAATGCTGGGTTAATCTTCTTTGGCTTCCCAGCTGTGAGCATCCTGGGAGATCGGGATTCAAGCTGACAAGGGGAGGGGGGCTGAGCAGACCTTTGTTGGGAATCAATGTGTGCTGGAGCTATCAGGGCTCATCTTGTCTCAGAGGACTGGGAGGATTTGCTGTCAGCTCCTGCACTTGTCACATTTTTTCACTTCTCCTCAGTAGGTAGGAGTGAGAAGCTGAGGGCCAGCAGAGTTCCTCAGACATATATGGTGCACAAGTGTGATAATTTAAATGGAAAGAAGTACAGAGAAAGTTGATTGCCAAGAACGAGAGAGGAAGCTTTTTAAAAGTATATTTAAAGGAGAATTTGCAAGAGGAAAACATAATTGCTTGGTGCTTATGAAGGAGATCTAAAGGAGGTAGAAAATGTGGGTATGGCTCATACTGGATCTGTTACCTCATGGCATGAGGCATATGGATCATTATCTGGGAGCTGGGTGGAGATTTTTCCCTTATATTAGTGATTGCTATGGGCATTGTGTTTAATAACACAGTTTTACCTGTAAATATCACCTATATAGTTCAGGTGAAATCAGCTAAACTGAAGCACTGTGCATTTTTTCCCCCTTCAGATTTATAACAAAAAATGAAATATGTCTCTCCTAGATTTTAAGAACTTTTAACCTTATATTTAAAATATGCTGGCTTGGAAGTCATGTCTTCCTGTAAATAAAAACCTTTCTTTTATGTATATGGAACTACAGGCTTTTTGGTACCAGGCTAAAAGGATATCTTGAGTTGATGTATTTTTACAATTCTTTCTTCAAAAGTATTACTTTGGTCTGTACTTACTGTGAAATGAGCTCAGCAGAGAGTAGTTCTGTCTCTCAATTGTAGGTGGTTCATGCTAGCCCCCTGAGCAGGTTTAATTTCATCATCAGTGCAAAAAAGTAAGATATTACTTAGCAAGAAAGGCCTATCATGTAATACTATTGCTTTTTAAATCTCAGACAATTTCTGCTCACTTCTAATTTTGGACAGCCATTTTAATTTGTTACCAATGAATGCTTTCTAATTAAACTTATATTTAACGATCACATGCGTCAGTGAGCAATGTGAGATGACAGTGATGGAAGTGGGTGGATAGCACAATGGATGGTGACAAGAGAAGCTGATCCAGTAAGGAAAGGAGGAGATGGCTGAATTCCGGAACAGAGGAGTCAGGGGAGCAAGAAAGGAGGGAAACTGAGGAAAAAGAAATAGTTTATAGCCGGGCCATGCAGTGAGTTATTCCTAATTACCTAGAGCTGGTGGTGAAAGCCCTGTGTGCAGAGCCTTGGGCTTCTGGAATAAGAATGTGTTATTCCAGATTCTTTTTCATCAGCTGCAAGTGGATTGTACCAACTGAGAACAAGGATGTTCTCAAGAGAGTACTTACTTCTGTGAATTTAACTATTCTTTTAGCCTAATGGCATTGATGTAGAATTCCCCAGTGAGTGACTCATTTGAGAATTAAGAATGCGTTTTCTGTCTTTTCTTCAGCAGTTGGAGATTCATAGGTATAAACAAGGTGAATTTCAATCGAAGTTATGAAAATATTTATCAAAAATTACTTTGTAACTTGCAGTGTATTCAGTCAGCAATAGAAGCAATAATGTGTTCTTGACTAATCCCAAACAGACAGCATCATGTTAACAGTCAGGAGTGGGAAACTGTAAAAAAAGAGCCTGCAATGAATCCATAGAAAGGAATATTTTCTTAGAAGCTGGACAAGACTGAAAAACGTAATAGAAGTTGCTTTTACCATTTTTAAGAGCTTACCAGGGGGCACCACCAGCTCCGTGATCCTCAAGGGCTGTATTTCTCTTGCTGTGTCACTAATTAGGACTCTGTTATTGCAGCCTTTAACACTAAAATAAAACAAAACATCTTTGGGTTGGCAAACTAAAACAGATGAGAGCCACTGGAGGATAAGGAACACTGGCGTGATTCTTTTCCTTTGCAGCCTCCTCTGGGAAGGGGGTCGATTTCTGCAGTTTTCTGGTTTTCCTGGCTCACCTCCACGTTATCCACAGATTCTTAACCACACCAAACAAAATAAACTGGCGGTAGCTGTCACTGCAATCTTTTGTATTTTCATTGGACAGGGAGGAGGATTTTAGAAAGAAGGAGTGCAGGTGAAAAATACCAAAATAATTGCCAGATAATCAGTGTGTTCAAGGCATTTTTACAAGCAAATAGTAAGAGCCAGTAGATTATGCAAACCACAGTGTTTGGTCAGGATGAGACCTGATCCAAATCTCCTCCCTGCTTTCACTGTCCCTCACCTTTGAGGGCTTACACTCTCCTGACCTAATGACTAAATAAAACTATTGCACTCATGACTGAAATAACAATAATATTCCTTCATGGTATCTTGGGCTCCTCAGCCCCAGTTATTGAACATGTGACTATCAAATGTGTGGGCTGTGGAAAGGTATTGGAAGCCCAGTGAGATACATATTGATTGTATTAGAATCATATTGAAATAAGCTTCTTTTTTTCCATGAAAGCTGCTAATTAATTACTTTTTTCCCTGAAAAGTGGTAACATTGCATAAAAAAATAATCATTAGCAGAACTTTGAATTCCTTTCATGTCAGCATTTCAAGGGATGCAGTCTTTCTCCAGCTTTTTGGGTGCTACAAGGCATTCCCAGTTCCCCACCAGCAGCTGGTGGAGGTGCTCAGATTCCCACCTGTGATGGGAGGTAATGCCATGGATCTGCTAAAGGAGGACTTACCCAACAGCTCTCTGCTGAAGTACATAATTTGCTGTGCTCTCTTCATTTCCTTGAAAAGTTGGTATTTTTTATAGCAGTGTTATTGTAGAGTATGCACTGCAAGCTCCAGGACTTCTGCCATCTCTGTGGGATGGGCAGGACATGTTTGTTGCCATCAGCTGGGAGAAGACAGTGTTTTATTGCCCTTGTTAAGTGAGTTGTGCTTATTTTGTGCTTTGACTACTGACCTCCTGCACGGGTGAAAATGAGCATCAGGTCCTGTTTGCTTCTCATCTTAATAACTGTCTGAATTGCTTGGAACCTCCAGTGCTGCAGAAAATTAGTCTTGATTTGAAAAATACGTAGCTTGGGTTTTTCTTGTTGCATTTCCAATATTGAGCTTCTGAAAAGCTGCAATTTTAAAGGGAATTATCCTTCCTGAAGACACATAGCAGCAACCTCATTGCTGAGATTAGTGTAGCTCTCACACTGGGCAGAGTTTGTTCTTAATGTGGATTTCCCTTTTGAGTAGGAGAGGAAAATGTCTGTACTAATGTCTGATCACATGTACTGTTTGAGGTCACTCTTATTTCCTTAGATCAGTCAGTTGACTGGCCATTGTTCATATATTTCAATTGTTGTTGTACCCAAACTGTTTCTAATTAACTGTACCAAACTCTTCACAGACCAGTATTAGAATAGAAGACATTTTTAACAGTTTGTAATTTCAAAATTACAAAAAGGATTTAAAGTTGGTCATACAATCCTTCAGCATCAGAAGCAAACTCATTCTAAATTGTAACTTGATTTGTAATTGTTATATTAAGAGATTAATGAGTTTGGCAACATAGATGGATCAATATATTATGATTTATAGGCAATGGGAATACACAACCTCGTCTTTCACCACGCCCTGAATACCCAAAGTAAGACAAATACTTTTCCTGAAGCATGGATTCTAGGAACAGGACTGAGGGGAGACAAGCCAAGCTGCCAACCATGCTCTAAATTAACATAAATTTCAGTTGCTAGCATTTCCCAGATGTCTCCACTTGAAGACTACTGACTCCATCTTTGTTTTATTAAATTACCAACAACAAAAGAAAAAAGCAATTTCTTTAAAATGGAATTTGATATGTGAAAGAAAGGAATGGAATGTCCCCTTAGCAGAGTATTATTCATGAAAGGAAACACATTTGGTTTTAGGAAGAGCACTTGAAATGGTCTAAAGTGACACACAAGCAAATGCCAGAAGTGCATACTCACTTCTGAAAGCTGTTTTTCTGAATCTGATTGTTCATATTGAATTCACAAATAAGCAGTAAAATACAGTTTATGTTATGGATACCCTCAAAAAATAAAAGGCCATTTTATGCCCACACCCCACTGAGCACACTCAACAAACAAACGTGGATATTTCTCCACCAATTTTTGCTTTAGCTGTGTCACATTATGGAAGTCACAGTGAGGTTCCTCTGGTGGCCTCTCATCATCTGGTACCTCTGGTCTCATACCTGCGATATTCCCACGTTCCAGCAGCACTTGGGAGGCCAAGAGCAGATAACTCAGAACCAGCAAGTCAGACCTTTAGCTTTCCATCCTCTTTGCTCTGCCTAAATAGCTCAAAAGAGAAGAGCCAGAGGAATTGGGGATCTTAACTAACAACTTTGGCTTGATTATTGAGGCCAGATGAGGACTTTCAAGTGTTGATAAGAGCTGAAATGGGTGGCTATTAAAAAGAGATCAGAATTCAAACCTGTGTCTGTCAAGTGACGGAGAAAACTGGTTTTCATGTCCTGTAGCAAATCTTGTATGTCAGAAATCCTTTCAGCAGGTAATTCCTGTTTCTTAAAAAGGCTTCACTATTTTTGTGAATCTAATATAATATATAAATAAATTATAAGCAGGTAAATAAAGGGTACAAGCTGGCCCATAGTCTTGTACGTAAAAAAGATATGTACAACTGGAAAAGTCAAGCTAGGTAAAAGGATGTGTAAAAAAGACATCCTTATTTCTGTTGTTGGTCAAAGAATGGTTCATTGTGAAACAGAATGTTTGTACAATGTGGTTTTTGAATTCCAGATAGATACTACATCCCTTAAGCTTGATACTTGATATTAATTCCAGATACAGCCACGAGGCTGTTTACCCTAAAGAGGAAAGGAATTGGAGCCAGACATCCTTTTAATGGTGGATAACAGAGCTGTGTACAATGCTGGAAATTAGTTTCTGCTTCACAGAAGGGTGTTTAGGGTGAGGTTTGCACCTCTGGTAGGCAGCTGTTCCTAAGCACTCCTTCCAAATTCACCAGTGATGTCTGGTGCCTGCTTGCAGTGGAAGGAGGCATTGATTTAAAGTCTGGCCTCAAGGCCAAAATAAAGCACTTAAGGACATACTTATCTTGATGCATCTAAATAGGCCAAATCCAGATGCAATCCCAGTGCAGAGTGCATTTTTTTGAACAATTCTTAGTATGGTTTCTAAATCTCTCATTTCCTTTGAGTAAGTTTATTAGAAAATAAACGAAATAGGATGTATTTGGACTGCAGTATTTCCATGTTAGGGAAATAGCTTCAGTTTTGAGTCAACTGAATATGCTGCTTTGGTATCTGCTTTACTGGCTTCATCTGCTGTCTCCCCATATCTTTTGCTGTAATCATTTTTAACTAACTGGGGGGAAAAACCCCACCCAAGTGCATTGCTGCACAGTTTCTAGGTTTGATAAGTGATAACCCCAGAAAGTGAGGCTTTTTCCTAATGTCTGTGCTTCCCCCTTTTCCCTTGAGGGACATGCTTTGGTCATGCTGTGTGCAGCTGTTATTGAGGGAGAGCACACACATCCTGTCTGGGGAACAGGAGGCAAAGGCTTCGAGTTGTGTCACTTCCAACAGGCTTGGAGTTTGGGCTGCTGCTCATCTTGTCACTGCAACCCAGCAGTGTCAGTGCTGGTGCTCTTTGTCCTGCTAACCCAAGGAAGGGATAAAGATCCATGAGCTCAGGAGGGCTCTCTCTGCCCCAGGGCTTCATTTCCTTTCAGCTTTATAGAATGTTGGCTTTCCAGCAGTGGTTATCCCAGCAGGCATCTCGCAGGGAAGGAGGCAGGGACTCACCAGGGATCCTGCCTGGTTCTCTGGGACCAAACAACAGCAACTGGTTTCTTCTTGGTCTTTTTCACATAGAATTATAGATGTTTTATTTTGCACTAACCCTAATTGAATGTGTACACTCAGAACAAAATGCTGGTAAGGCTACAATGTGTTTTGGCTAAGGTGCACTCTCTCAGGAGACTCTTCTTCCTTTTGCAGCTTTACCTTTCAGAAGATAAATAGTCACAAATATTTGAATAGCAAGAAGCCCTGTATTTTCTGCTGAAAAGAACTAGTTTTTAAATACTTTAAATCTGTAATCTTTTAAGATGATCTATGCAGACAACTGCAGCCAAGATTTATTATTTATGAAGATTCATCAAAGACTGTAGCAGTTCACACAAGAAATTATAAATATGCAGGAAATCTGAGATTGCTGGAGTTTATGTAGGCTAAATCCTGGATCTTTCAGAATGTATTTTGACTCCTCCAGCTCCTTTACCTCCCATTGACTCCAGGTGAGAGCTTAGCAGTCTTTCAAAGCAAGTCCTGGGACAGACAACAAATTTGACCCTGGAGGGTGTGAAAAAATAGAGCACGAGGAAGTAGATCAACTCATGAATGATTCATGGAGACAGTGAGCTTGAAGGAAGTGGAGATGATGTCTGGGGAAATAGGATGCAAAACATGAGAGCCTCTTGGCTACCATGGGAAATACAAGAAATAGAAGTACAAATCTGAAAGGGAAGGAAGGAAGTAAAGGGAACAGCAGTGAAAAACTAGTGGAGAGAGAGTAAAAATGTGGAAAAGAAAAGCATTAAAAAACCTACAGATATAAGGGAACTGTGAAGCATGCAAAGAACAGATAGGATATACAATCTAATACATACAAAGTCAAAAAGGCAAATAAAGCCGTGGATATATCTCCAGAGTTTCATTTCTAGGTGACAAATGTATTCAGTGTTTTTGAAAAGCATAGTCTTCAGGGCTTAAGGGAAGAATACAGCACATCAGTTACCATTGCTACCTACGTGCCCTTCTTCATTTAAAAGAAAAAAAGAAACAATTTTAATCAAATCACTAGTGCAAAAAGTGTAATTATCTCTGATGAATGAAACAGGTGTTGTAGGGGATCCGTGTGAGCACCGAGCAGATGCTGAGCTTTTATTCATAATAGAGCAAAACCATTGTCATTTCTTTTGGATGTGCACACTGGAGGCAGGAACGAAGAAAGGCCAGGGCAGATGGAAGCAATTGAGGGATGAATCCTATTGCCATTTAAATCATTAGAAAATATCCATGTTGAATAAAGGTCCCATCTTTCATGGGAGAGGAAGGAAGAACTAGTGATCATGTCTAGTGTATTTATAACTTGAAACATCCTTTTCTTCCTTCCTTCACAATGGAGCGAGAGCGTGAAAACTGCTCCACAGCAGGCACCTTGTGTTTAAAGGGAAGTAGCTGTGGATTATTCCCTCTGAAAGGTGGTAGGTGGCATGTTTTGAGGAACAGATTGTATAGATCTGTTCTAAACTGAAAATGGGAAGAAGCTTGAGACAAGTGACTAACAGGGTAAAAGTGAGAGGAAAAAAACCTGATCCAATGGGCTTTTTCAAGCTGCACTGAATAATCCTGGTGCTGTTCTACAGTTACCAAACCTCGAGTTCCCTTCCTGAATTCTGGAGTTCTGGTTACCTGGTGCTCTTCTCTTGGTGCCTACAGGTACAGTTCCTCCTCAGATGGCTCCTCTCTGCCAAGTCCTCACTCAGGAGCTGTTTCTGTTGCAGAACTGAAGTTATCCCTTTCCAGATTTTTAAGAAATAAGGACCCCACTAGAGAGAAAGGTGTGACAAGGGAAGCAAACGAGCCTTCTGAAAGAGATTTTAAAATATATATGTGTGTGCACTGAGGGCAGCCCTTGGTAGGAAGCAGCTTTCAGAGCTCATATGGTGCATGCAGTCCAGCTCATTTTCCAAAGAGAAGTTTCAGATCTAAAGCAGGCTCACAGATGGTTCTAATGAGCTGGTCTTTGAGATACACTGGGACTTGAACAAAAATAGTTTAACTCCTAAGACACTAACATTTTGAGATGACTTTCAAGCAGAACTCTCCAGAGCAATTTTTCGTGTGTATTTAAATTTTATATATATTTCTAGTCTCCAAAAAAGCAGGTTTTCAGGACCTTGCACTTTCCTTTATATACTTTACAGTGCAGTGTCACAAAAGCAGGAGCATTTTTACACATTGACTGATGCTTCTTTCTCCAGCACCTTTTAAACCCTACAGAAAGTTGCTTTAGAACAAATAGTAATTAAAAAGGTAAAGATTTGCTAGGAAAATTTAATTTTTAAAGGGCTAGAGTGTAGTCCCCTACTACAAGTATTACTCCTCATTCTAATGATAGAAGCATCCTCAAATGGTTTATAGCTTTGTAGCACAGCAAGTGTTTGTGAAATTGTATTGTTTATATTATTACAAAAATAGGAGGAATTTATCATCTTTTTATGACATGGCTTGAAATTGCAGCGTTCTGACTTACACTATCTCAAACTCTTCCATGTGTCACTTGAGCATAGAGAGACATCTTATTTCTTTATCTCCTCTTAGGTCTGCCTTATGGATGGGAAGAGGCTTATACAGCTGATGGAATCAAGTATTTTATCAAGTGAGTATTTCTGGGGAAAACGGGTCAGAGTTGAAATAATAAAAGCACATCGAAGTAAACACATTTTTAAGCCTGGAATTAATGGAACAATTTATTGTACATTGTGCTGTATGCTGTTGTTTTTTCCAGAATATAGTGAAAATTAATTTGTAGAATAGGGGTTTTTTAATTATTACTCTAAAGGATTGAAGCAAATGGTGAAAACTACAATTCATCTCCATTCCATATATACCATGAATCTAATTAATAGCTACTTATTCTAGCTGCTGAAATTTGCATATAGTTTAATTCCTTTAGGTGCCAGAAAGATACTGTTTTGTAGGTGAATCTCTGCAGTCTCCTAAAAGAGAGGAAAGACAGCAAATAATTTGCTTTTCTCCCAAACTCCTATAAAAGTCACGTAAATAACACTGAATTTGATGCATTAAGTAGCCAAGAAAAGCAGGGACTTTTTTTCCCTTTTTTTCGAGCACACTGCTCTGCTGTCCTTGCCTCACCCCGGGCTGCCTCGGGCAAGATCTATTAAAGCAGACATGGCTTTTTGTGCAGAGGTTTCCAAACACACTGTATATGATCCTGCATTCCAGCTCTAATCAAAGGGTGCCTTTATTTTCAGGCAGATGTAGGTTACTACATGAGATTTATACCAAAAAAAATTGTAGAAAAATAGCTCAGGAAATGAAAGTGAATTAAAAGCCAATTTCATAGCAATGGAAATAAATACAAGAGCAACTATTAAAATAGAGCACTGTTCCCTTGGGCTCTGTCTGTTCATACAGAGGGCCATGATAGGCCAGTTGGGAAGTTAAGGTGGATGTTGGATTCTTTTCTGGGTAATACTCTGAGTTTATACCTGTGTGACTGGAAACTCAGCTTGGAGATACTGTTATCTATCAATAATAGCAAATGAAGTTTAGAATCCGAATAGAAGAAGTGTCACATTCTTGAAACATCCCCCCTCATATGCTTTGTTTTGGGTTTGTTGCTGTGCTTCTCACACAAGTAGGTATCTGGATGACTCAGCAGAAAGCTGGATTTGCTGAATACGTGCAGACATTTCTGCCCGAGCTCTGCACTTGGGTGCTGAGCCATTGCAGATGTGACAAGCAGAACCTCACCTCCTCTAGGTGGTGGAAGCCTCATTTGCAGAAAGCATCAGATGTTTTGCATGTTATCCCCACGTGCTGAAGCTGCAGGTTTGAATTCAGGTGCTCACATGAGAAAGGGTTTTCAGGAATTTTTGCCCAGCTCATTGTTAATGACTCCTGAATTTTCTGCCCTCTCTTAATGTGCTCCCAGCATTGCAGGTGAGAGTGCCCCAGGTTTCCCATGGCTGTCAGGCTTTGCATGGCAGGCAAGGCGAAGTCACCCATTTGAATTGCAGAGAAGAGTATGAAATCACCCTTTATGACCACTTTTCTGAGTGGAGTCACCACAAGTGGTGTCCAGAGCTCCTAATGCACTTCATTAGAATGGAATGAACTGAGCATTTCAATAACACATCATGGCAATTAGTATTACTTTTAACTATTTCCTTGTTTTGCTTTCATTGCTGTTTCCAAATGCCTTTGCAGAGTGTAAACCAGGCTGTTTGCATGCTTGGCAATTCATCCCTCTTACTACACTGTGTAATGCGTACAAAGTCATCTGAGAAAGTTCCCTGTTTGGAGCAAGGAGCAGGACTTGCATAAGTGCCTTCTTTCTACCATCGAATGGTGGAGATTTCAAGGTGAAAACCAACATTGAAAATATCCTTTTCTAGAAGGAACTTAGCTGGAGGGACATCTTATCAGCTGATCCTTCCCAGTAGGATTTAATCTAATTGTTTAAATGGGGATTATCAGAATAGTTGATACCTCACAACCCTGGTACTAATGCTGTAACCTTCTTGTTCTCTTTGGCTGTGAATGTCAATCCTTTTATTCTATTTTAGAATCCTTTCATTCATTTTTAGCCCAGGCAAAGCCATGAGGGGCTTAAGAGTATTTCAACACTCGCCCAGTTCCATGTGTACAAATAGGAAAACATTCCCAAGGTGGTGTCACAATTGAACTGCTCTTAGAAGTGAATTGCCAGTTTTCTTACCATGCAGTTGGGCTGTGAGGCTCTATGGAAGCTGCAATGGCTTTGTTTAAATCCACAGCAGTTCTATACTCTGCTAAGGACAATCAAATATTATTTTAATTAGCAGTTGCCTTTGGTTCCAACATGCTTTATTGTGCCATCAAGTAGCTGAGTCCATAAATCTATACATTATAAATCTAATGCAGTAAACACCCCAGAATGGAATCTTAATAGCACATAAGCTTGAGACAGCTTGCTGTGAAATTTCCATAAATATCTCTGAAGGGGTGTAGCAATATGAAGTGCATGAGAAATCAGAGTTTAAAAGAAGCAAACCAGCTGGCTTGTGTTACACACTAAAGTGAAACCCACTTATGTGAATAACTGACATGAATAAAACATTTACATGGGGCTGAGCAGCTCCCTGTACCTACCAGGGAAAGCTCTATCTTGCCCATGAATCCTTACCTTATGACATTTTTTGAAATCCCCCCTTTATTTAGCAAATCGTTTTCAATCCAGTGCTGCAAGTGTGAGAAATCTACCTTTTGGAAAACTCTCTTGGACTGCTAAAACTGATGAGTCTATGCTAGGCATTAAGGCCAGGTTTACCCTGGAATAGCAAAATGCAGTGTAAACTGTAATGAGCTGCAGCTCAGTGTGCATTGGCAAAAAGCAAGTTCAAGTGTCTTACTAATACAGTATAAATTAACAGTTCTCAGAAGGGCAAATATTACACCAGTAGGTAGGGATCAGCCTCACTGGGAATATAACATTCCTCCTGCTGGACAAAAGAGGTTGAGTTTGGCCTCAGATATGTGTTAAGATAATCTGGTGTACTTTAAAAAACAGAGAGGGCAAGCACTGTTGTATCTTGCATGTAGCAATACAGCCAGTCACTCATACATAGCACCAGATTGGTGCCCCATCAATCAATGTGTGATGGAAACACAGCACTGGTGCCTGTTCCATCACCACTTCACATCTGGAATTTCTGACAGTGTTTGTGTCAGCCAGTTTGGTTGAGAGGAGTTGAGATTCTGACCTCATTTGCTCAAGGTGGCAATTGAATGTACCCTGATGGGGTTTTCAGCCTTCCACTGGCATTCCAAAGTAATAAAATAAAATCATAGAGAAGTTTAGATTGGAAAAGTCATCTCATTTAACCATTTGTTGAAGAGGAAGTCACCCAGAGCCCTCCAAACCGAGTCTTGGATATTTCCAGTGAGGGAGATTCCATCACCTACCTTGGTCCCCCATTCCAAAGTTTGGTTGTTCTCACAGTGAAGAATATTTTGTTAATCTAGACAGAACTTCCCCTGAGGCAGCTTGTGTTCATTGCTTCTTCTCTGTGCTGTACATCTTTGTGAGAAGAGGGGGCAGAACAAACCCAATTCCTTTAATATTTCTTCATGTGGCAAGTTCTCCAACCCTCTTATCATCTTGGTGGCCCCCCACTGCATCCTCTCCAATTTTTCCACTGGTTTTCTTGAGCTTGGAGGACCAGGGAAGAAACCCCACATAATAAGGTTAAAAAGTTCATTAATTAACTTACTTACTAGATGATTAATGCTGTTGTGTTGTAAGAAATTTAATTACTGATTTTCTAATAGAAAAGCTAGAAATAGACATTTTATCTATAAATCCCAGAAACACAAAGGATTGTAACCAATATTAGAATAAAATCCCACTTTTGTTTTATGCTCTGGCATTAAAGTCCAGCAGTGCAAACAGTGTGTATTCGTTCTATCATTGAACAGATTTTGTGAATTAGAAACCTCTGGGTTTGATTTTCAAGCAGGAGGAACAGTCAATGCAGAACTGCCCTCCCCGTGAGGTACCAGATATGCTAATTTATGGTTATATGCTGCTAGTTTAGAATCACACAGGAACAGCATAAACCCTCTAGCTGGGACACTGATTTTTCCCCAGGAAACCCATTCTAGTTGATCTCTCCCACCCTCCCACTGTGTTCACCTTTAACATATGGCAGCTCTGTATCATGAGGCTGGCACCTAAAATTAGGTAGGGCCTTGCTATTCTCCCTCCTACTCCCACCCACTGCTTGCATATGTATATGCTTTGTAAGGACCAGCTGTGAATTTTGCCCCTGTAAACACTGTTTTTCTAGCATTTTAATGGGACTACCTTCCAAAATTCCACATTGACTGCTATTTTCCTCAAGAACATTTATCTTAAGTTTTCACGAAAGGCAAGTAGAAGTTACCAAATATTTTAGACTTTTGGGATCTTTTCCCTCAGATGGATCAGAGCGTGTGATGTTTTCTGTCTCATAACAAAGGGGAAAGAGTAATGTTTGAGTTAGGGTTATCTTTCAGCAGTTTCTCTAAAAATCAGAAGTTTCCCAGGGAGGCTTTATGTGCTTCAGCGTGGCAAAGAAGGCCGTGCCTTCATTGGAAGGCGGAAAATTTGGTCCTTATTAAGTAAAAGCCTAAAGTCAATACTTATAAAATACAGATTAATGAAAACCCCACAAGATGTGTTCTACTGGATTTTGAAATCATGCCTAACAAATCAGGTTTCTACTTCGAAAGGTAACACATCATATATTCTATATGCAATATTTTCTAACATTCTATTTTGTTTGGTCTTGCTTGGGAAAGAGCCACCGTTCATTTTACTAAAAACTGGGCATTCATTGAAACTGTTTATGATTTTCCAGCTGAACTAAGACTAGCAAAGCATGTGTGATAGACGAAGAACTTCTGTAGTACAAACAGTGATGTTTTGTAGCACTGGAGTTAAAGGTATCGTCATAAAAGGAACATAAATCACAGCTGATTTTACTTACTGGATGGTAAACTGAAAAAGCAAAGTTGTTCTTTGATAAACATACTCAGCACAGCTCAAGTGCTTTGTAAAGGAAGGGCCCAAAGCCCAGCACGCTGAGGTGTGCTCACTGTGCCTCTGCTTTTCAGCCCACTATACACTGGTGTTCTACAATACCCTGGCTATCTAAGCAGGGGTGCAGCAGCCTTTCCGAGAAGAAATCAACTCCAACAAAGTTCAGATCATAGCAGCTCTGATCTAGAAGTGAACTTCTGTATGTTGCACTCAGGTTTCAGTCACTTCAGAGCAGCAAACTAAGAAAAACCGTGGTCTGCCATACTGATTTCAAGAGCAATTGAAATCCCCCTGGAGGGAATCCAGTGCCAGCTCCCTGGAGAGTGGTAGGCAAGTTAGTTGCACCAAAATTAGCAGTTATCAAAATCATCGTTGGAGGTGTCCCCATCTTAACTTTGATGTTTGTGGGCAGAAATGGGTATTTTGAGGCATGGAGTGCTGGTTCCAGTGAGCTCAAAGAAAGCTGCAGTTCCTTTGCATCTCTTAAAATTGGACCTTTCCTATTTTACATGTCACCAAAAAGAGGTTGTTTTTGAAAATGTTTCCATTTACCTGTCACTCCCAAGTCCTTCTAACTCAAAATAGAGAAAGAATAGTTGTATAGGCACCAGAAGTGGCAAATATTTAAATAGGACAGGCTCAGCATTAACTGCTATTACTACTTTTTAATGTATAAGCATCCAAAGCTGTCTGCACCTGTCAGCTCAATGTCAGTTCACACACCTTCAGATATGACATGAATTTGGGAAGTCCTGACATGTTTCTTTTGGATTTTTGGAATTCAGTTTCAGTGATTTTCACTGAAATAATTTTGCATGACTATAAGGAAAATAATCTCAGATGTAAAACCAGGAAACTTGGCGTTGGATTTTATGATAACATGAGCTTGTAATACAAGAATGTTAAGACCTTAAGCTGCTTTTGGTTGGGCAATCTTTTTTCCTGAGAGGTTGTTTGTTTTTTAATATCAAGAACCAAAATGGCGAAACATTCTTTCAGCTTCCCCAGATCCTGCACACTCTGTCAAGGTTCTGGCCTGCCATAGAAGGCAGCTGTTAAAATTTCTTCTGTGAGAAAATACAAGAAGCTGAAATGATTTAATTCCCTGGAATCTGGGAGAGCCATCAGAGGGAGATCAAAGCACAGCAAGGTGCACAGGCCAAAACCATCAATCCAGCTTCGTGTCACTTTAGTACACATGTAGTTTAAACATAAACCTTGAGTGTGCTCTGATGCATTTGCAAATAAATGGCACCAGATTTTTTATAAGTTCCCTTGGAGACAAAGAGCTCTGGGTAACTGCACATATTAAACCAGCACTTCTAGAGAAACAGCACTCGGCTAAACAGGGGGAGACAGATCCAGGTAGTGCTTTCAAACGCTGCCTATCCTGTCACTCAGACCTCAGGGCTGATTCAGCCTTGGCTCACATCCTACTGCTATTAATGATTTTATTTTGGTTTGGGCCATTTGTTTGTTGTTGACAACTCTTAATGATGCAGCATGCTATTTGGCTTGATAAATCGTCTTCCTAGAGATTACTGCCTTCTGAAATGGCTCATAGATTTTTCTTTTTAGACAAGGGTTTAATCGGTTTAATCAAGGAATAAATAGCAAGACTGTCTTCTGGGGTTTCACTTTATATCCCTCAATCTTTAATTAATACTCAAGCAAAATCTGTGATCCCTGAGGGAAATACAAGAAACATTTATGTTGCCTTAGGACACAGCTCCATGGGGTGGCAAGTGCTCTTGATCTTATTACAGCCAGTAAAATTAAGGTCACTGCCATCTTCCAGGACCTTCCCAGCATCTCCTGGGATACTCTTAGATGTTGTATGTTCCTTTTGAAATGTCTTGAAAGAGGGTACATGCCTAAACCAATTTTAACAAAAAAGGGGAAAGAAAAAAAAATGAATGTTTCAGTTAAAATAATATGATTTTGATAAATACAATGCAAAAACTCTTCCCGAGCTGCCTCTAGGATTTGTGTCTGGAAACTGTTGTCCCTGGATGCCCTCGGGGTTGATTGATAGATATACTTGCATCAATGTCACTCACTTGTCTTATTTTGTGAAATGCTTTAGCTCAGAATAAGTTATTCCTTGCAGATCCTTCCCAGCATTTGCTTTTCAAAATAGCAAGAGTTTTCCATTGCTTGACTTGGTATCCCCTTAAAACATTTAACATCTGCTTTCCCACCACTGGCATTTCCAAAGGGGACACCAAACATGACAGGCACCATCCTTGACTGGCTCTGCAGGTGTGTGTTGGCTCCGAGAGCTTTCATGGCACTGAAGAAACAAAGAACTCATACCAAGTTTAAATTCATAAGGGGCAACAGCAAAGTGTTAAAAGCACTGGCTCTTGAAAGCTGAGGAACAGTTCTGCTCCCCAAAATCATGCAATCCTAAATGAAACGAGGAGTGCACTCACAGAACGTGTGGGGTGCAGCACCAGGAACTCCACGTTATATTCAGTTTAATAACGGAGCAATTTAGAGGCACTGTCAGGTAGAGATCTGAGGGCAAGAGAATCATCACGTGTCCAGCATTTTGGCCATCCTGCCTGCAAAATCTCCCTCTATTTATCTGAACTCCACAGTCATGTGAGGGGGCTCCTCTACCACTAAAGGTCTGCTATTGCCAGGATCCCAAGGTCTGCCTTCAGGAGCAGCAGCTCCCTGGCACTCCCACAGACGCTCCATTGTCACCTGCTGGTGCAAGCTGGGGCTGCTCCATGTGTGTGCAGGATCTGTTTGATGCTGTATTCTCTAATGATGCAACGTTTATGAAGGTGCCCAAGGAACACTGATCGTGGCCCAAGAGATTGACTTTAGCAAGTGAGAGAAGCATGAGTAAAATAGAGATGAAAGAGCTGGACCGCTGAGCTTAGACACCTTCTCTGAGGTGTGAGATCTGGATTTTAAAGAGAAGAAGGATCCTTGCAAAGCAAAGGGCTGTCCTGAACACAAAGGGAACAGGAACAGAAAGGCCTGGAAACAAAAGACAAAGGCAGTAATTCAAAGCAAAGAGCAACACAGACTCTGTGCAAGAGCAAGGAGGGAGGATGGCAGAACCTCTAGATGAAGGATTAAGTTTCAGGATCTTCATTCAGGGGCATTGTTCTTTATTTTCCTATTGTTCTGGCCCTCATTAGCCTCCAAACCACCAGTGCCCGGGGCCCTGCATACCAGCGGGTAACGAGGATGTGCAGTCTCCATATTCCCACTCCTCTAGCAGATGGCACATCCTCCTTTCTCAGGAACTTCAAAACTTCCCACTGGGAGATGCGTGTAAGTCCACAAACTACAAAAGCACAGTGTGGAATATATTTCTGGGTAGGAGAGAGCACGTCCCTTCCCAACCCACTGCATCTACATCTCTCAGGGCTTTGTTGGAGTTATTCTTTTCCTTGCTGCATTTTTTAATGATTATTTCAATAACAAAGCACCAAAGGGTAAAAAAGCTTTCAGAGTGTGCAGTGCCCGTGTCTCAGGCTGTTCAGCAGCACGAGGGCTTTGCAAGGTTTGCAGTTGTGAACAGATCAGGAACAACTCTTCAGCTGAGCATTATTGCACTTCAAAGGGCTCGTGAAGTTCAGGGAATCAAAAAGCAAGGGGAGAAAGATTAAAAGTTTAGCAAAATTACCACTGTGGATTACCTGGATTTAGTTTATGGGGTGTGCTCATTGAGGAGGAAAACAGCTACAGTGGGGCTTGTATTTCCTATGAGCAGAGTTCTGCTTTCACTCTCATCTTCCACAGTGCTCAGTTTGCAGAGAAAATCAGGGCTCACCTGAGACCAGAATTTAGCTTTGAAGGTTCAGGTACAACTAAATCCTATCTGGCCCAAAATTGTTCCTGTTCATTAGGAGAGTTTGACTAATTGTTTAAAGCTGCATCTCCTCTCCTGAACGGATCTCAAACAAATAGGTCTTGCAAAAGATTGCTCCTTTTAAAGCTCAGGAACCCTGGTGCACTTGAAACATTGAGCCAGGCATTATAAATGCCATCCCATGTCAAAATGGGGGGAAAAACCCCAACTTCCAAGAATTCTGCATGGCTGCTTTGTAGCTCAGCATCCTGCACTGGGACCTGCAGCACTGGAGTGGTCTGCAACACTTCGCAATTCCCTCTTGGGCTCCTGAGTTTGGCCCTGGCTGGAGAACACAATTTGAGGTGAAAAGCATGTCTTGGTAATGCTCAAAATCTAACAAAGGTGCCGATGTTTTTTCCCTTAGTTTTTCTCTGAATTTCTCTTTGAGTTATTCTTTTCTTAAAAGATCATCTGAGGTTTAAAAGAAATACTTTTCCATGCGAAGAAGGCAGAGCCATAAGGAGGGTAATTATAATGGCATTTGAAATAAACCACTACTATTCCTTTGCCAAAACATCCCTCTGTTCTCATGTTTTGTTTTCCCAAGCTCTAAAATTTGTCCTGCAGTTTGTTAATGTTAAAACGACAGACTAATCTGCTGACATATTTCCAGATCAAATGTTTCTGTTTCCTAACAATAAATTTGGCTGCCCTCCGATAGCAATGATTTGTTTGAAAACCTAAAAATCTTTAAATGTTGTTAATTGCTCTGAAAATGTTAAATGAGACTTTTGAAAGGAAGGTTCACAAATGGAAAACGTTGTACACTTGAAATTTGTGATGCTGGCTCTCCAAATATTCCTTTACCATTCAAACCAGTTGCATCAATTATGCAGAATCTGGAGGTAAATTTGGACTCCCTCTCACTTTTATTGCTGGCCCTAACACACAAATCAGAGAGGATGTATTTCTAATACAAGAATGTTCTGCAAACCAGTAAATCTGGGATTATCTCTTCAGACTGATTATGTCAAAGCTCTTTAGCCACAGCACTTTTGGAGAGCTAAAAATAAATAGCAGTGGGGTTTATACATTTATTCTCTACCTAAATAATCTGTGCGTATTGTGCGTGTCTGTCTACAATGTGAGACATGGTATCTGGACTTAATGTTTATTTATAAGAGCTCTTTTCCTAGTAGGGATTTTGGCAAAGGGTTTAAAACTATCCTAGGAGAATCATTCATTGGATAAAGTCTAGTGCAAGTGGAAACGAACTGAGTTCAAATCAGAAGCAGCAGATTGACGTTAGGGCAAAATTTGGCCCTGTGTATTTTGGAAATGGATGGAAACTGGTTCTTTTCTTCCTTACCAGCGATGAACCAGTGTTATGCCATTGAATACAGAGAATTTTAATCCTCATTTCAATGCCACAATTCTGCACTGTTAAAGATCTGGAGAATTTTTTGCCTTTCATTTGTGTGAGAGCAAACTGAGGTTCTTGCAGCAGCAGCAGGAAGTTAGACATGCTGTCATTTGCCTCCTGGCCCTGAAGTGTGTAGGAGGAAAATCTTCTGAAGAATAAACACTCACCAAGGAATTTTTTAGCTGGTTGTATCAAAGACCTGTGAGTGCCTTTCCATGTAACTCTTCTACTCCTGTGCAGTTTCTCCCATTTCACAGGATTGCTCAGGCACATGGCAGGTCAGGGCATGCTGCACAGGGAAGTCAGATGGGAAGAAAACCAAATTTAAATATAATGTTGTTCTTCTTTAAATTCCATAATGGATCTTTCAGAAATGGCTTGATAAAAGTAGTCAATATAAACACTTAAATTAGTCCTGGAGGCAATAAATCTTGCACTGGCAGAGCTGGAATGGGTGGAATCCAGTTCATTCAGCTCCGATGATTCTGCAGGTGTTGGAAGAGTTCTGTGTTGTTACACTGAAAAATGAAGTCACATGCTGGGACTTCAATTTAACATGCTGTCTTCATTATAAATCCTTATTGACTGATCTTTTATATATAGAAACAAGAAGGCAATCCCCGACATTGTAGAAAACACTGCAGAAAAATACAGCAAAGACATTTTCCTTTGTATATTTACAAATAGAAATGTATTCATAATATAAATCTGAATATATACATTTCACTGTGTTGTGGAATAGCAGGGATGGTGTTCTTGATTAGATAGACTTTATTCCCAAGTCTCTCATAAAACAGTGTGAAAGGACTCTCCTCATGTTGGCTGTCATCTGACTTTCTAAAGGTAAACATTGGAACCATTGGCAAGTTGTTCTCGTTCCTGGGAAAAGTGGTACATTCACTTTCTTAGAATGGAACAATTACTGTGCTCGAGAGCGGTCACTGTCTGCTGCAGTGCAGTTTCTGGAGGAACACATTTTCCATTTATCCCTGTTTTAACTCCTGTGAAATTGATCTACCGCTCCAGTAATGCACCTTTTTCTGAACTGGTTCAGCTGGAGCTTTGGGTTTGATTTTTTTGATTTTTTTTTAAGGATAAGAACTGAGGATGTGGCCTTTATATTCCACATTTTGTCTTTCCTGTGTGGTCCTTACTCAGGCGTTGCTTTAATTGAAGTAGCATCTGAATTCACACGTTACCTGTTCAGAGACAGGTTCATTTATTCAGGCAGCTTGAGCTTTGCTTTGCATTAACATCATATTTACCTCTTGGTGAACAGTGTCATCCTCTTCATACCCAGCCGAGTCTGAGCTCAGATGAGAGGTGTGAATATCAGATCACGGCATCATCATGTTGATGGGAACAGTGATCCCCAATAACTCAGTGTAGTGGAACATCCACTCAGATTCCTGCTTTGACATATCCCTCTCCATAATCAGGTGTTTAAGAGAGTGTTTTGAAAGACAGAAAGACAAAACCTGTTTTCATTTGAAAAGCTAAATCTGGAGTAGTTCCATCATGGCACTTCATATTTAATTACACCAATGCACCTGGGAGGTGAGTACAGACATGGGCTTTAGGGACACTTAGATTAGATATGGTGAGAAGAGTTGTTTGTCCTCTGTGGTGTATATTATATACCATATTTTTCAGCTACTTCATGTAGTGAACTTATATTACAAAATTAATCTTTGCACTGACTTGACTACAAAAACTGTGAATTTATTAGCAGGATTTTTTTTTTTTGAAGTGAAGAGAAGCTATTTGTTTTCCCAGGAACACATTATTCCAGAAGGGAGCAGAGGCAGTGTGTTGCCCACACACAGTATGGCTCACATGCACACTCCAATCACAAGGTGTGCAGTTCTCACCCGCAAACACCAACCCAGCCCATGGATCTGTCCTTACTGAGCCTGGCTCAGGCCCTTGCCATTCATAGGGAAGCTTTCCAAACACCACAGAGCAGCTTAGACTGTATGTCAAATGTAGGGTTTCAGCCCTAAGAATCAGCACGGACACCCCTTTATTGCACAGTGCAAAGGCTGTGGAGGCACGTCCAGAATTTGGTCTAGAGAACGGGTAAACCTCATTGTTGGGATTTATTCACCAGCCTTTTTCTGAAAGAAGAGGAATGACTTAGTGATGCTGGAATATCAATCATGCAGTGGTTTGGAAGGGACCTTAAAGCTCATCTAGTCCAACCCCCTGCCATGGGCAGGGACACCTTCCGCTAGACCAGGTTGCTCAGAGCCTCTTGGACACTTCCAGGTTTCATGTTCTAAGGGACTGAGTGTATTTCCATGATGTGAGTCCACATTTGCTCAACTTCCTCCTGCCCACCCTGCCTCAGGCTGTAACTGGCGTGCGGGCCATGGTAATTCCATGCTGGGGTTTCACAAGACTCCTTTGTCTGGGCTCTACATCATTGCTGGGTTCATTGTCTACAGCTCAGATAATTAGCAGGAAATGTCACCAGTCTCTATCAGGAGTCTCATACAAAAGCATTCTCTCTGTGTTGGGAAATGGGACCTTCAGTCCAGGTTCTGGCAGGAGAACACTCCACATTTTGTTCGTAAAAACCTCACAGTTCACAAGAAAAAGACAATTCTGTGTTTGGAAGTGTCGTAATGGTCATTACAACTCCAGACTCCCTCTGGTATTTCTTGTTTGGAGGTCAGTAAGCCTCTTTTGGGTTGCTAATAGCAGGTCTTGTTTCTTTTCAGCCACGTGACACAGACAACATCCTGGATCCATCCCGTCACAAGCGCTCTAAGCTTGCTTTGCTCCGAGGAGGAGGATGATGGAATGAGAGACCTTCCCGGGTCCAAATGCTGAGGATTTGGGGCTGACAGGGAGTAGTTAGTCTGGTCCCAGGACATTAGTGAGAAGATGCACAGGTTTTAATCTACCTGCTTTCTAGTGTGATGTAGTAGTACCTGGTGACATTTCTCCCCCTGAAGCTGGAGGAGGTTCTGCCATTTTTGAGGTGGGTTTATTGAGAGGGGCTACAAAGGATGCACCACAGGAGTCCTCAATCCATCCCAGTCTGGTGTGCAGGGATCAGGCTCACCCTGGGGCCCAGTGAAGTCCTTTCATGGCTTCCCCACTGACATCATTTCCCTGACCTGAAGTGAAATTTTCACAGCTTTGACCAATGTGAGAGTTAAGATGGGACCATTGGTGGTCAATTCCAGCTGAGGGTGGACTGAGAGATCCAGGGTGAGGTGGGGGGGTTGATCCAATGCTGTTGAGATAATGCAGACGGCTCTGCTGAAAATTCTTATTTGTATAGGAGAAATCTGCAAATAAGTTTTGCTAAGAGCAATTCAGCAATTTGTTAAAAGTACTGGAGTCCTGAAGACTTGTAAAACAAATACTAACATTAATTGTTGAGCTTTAGAAAAAATGAGGGTTTGATATATTGTCAAGGAAAAAGAAAGTTTTTTTAGAGGACACCAGACTCTTTCAACAATATGAGGCAAGAATGAAAATTATTCCACTTTTGTGCTCTGCTAAACTGATACATACATACATCAAATACTTCAGTGGAAGCTGTGAAGTTTCAAGTACAATGAAACCTGTGAAACCACCTCCAGGATCAGCAGAAATCAGTCACCTCCTCAGAGCTGGTCTTTAAGTAGAACAAAATCATTTTGTACACATTGGTGATGATTTAAAGAGGGTAAAGAAAATGACGGGGGGTGCTGGTGCAAGTTAATGAACAGGTCTGGGTTTACCTCAATAGCACGGGATATTTTAATTCTTATTACTGACAGCACAGTGTCTGATGTCAGCTTTGTCGAATGCAGGATTCTATGCTATGTTTTTCTGGAGGCTTTTTATGTGTGTGTGTGTGTAATGGTGGGTGTTACTAATGAATGAAAGCCAGACCTGAGCTCTGCAGAAGCACTGATGGATATGCCAAAGGAAAACTCTACCTCTGACCTTCAGTCCAAGAGGGAGAAGGGATTGTGACAGTGTGAGGAAGGCACAGGCTGCAGTCACATTTTTGAGGTCTCTATTCAGTAGGTGTGGCTTTGGATCTAAGAATCCTTGTTCTCTGAGGAATGGATATAAAGATCAGACTGACTCACAGTTCTGGTCCCTCAACCACACTCTCTGTCCTCAGCACTGCAGAGTTGTGCCAGGTCAGGCACGCTGGAGCTGTTGATCCCTTTGAGTCAAAATAATACACCTTTTTTTGAAATCCAAGTCATGTCTCTGAATAGCAGTGCAGGAATCTCCTGCACTTGGCCTGAGAGCTGTAGACACATCACCAAATGTTCTTCCTGGAGGAACAGTGTGCAGCTCACAAAAGAGGCTTTTGCAGGCTTTGCTGGAAGTACATGTCAGGATATATTGAATAAGCAAATAGCAAAAATTTGTTTTGTACTTTCAACTAGGTCAGACCAAAATTATCTGTGAATCTACACAGGTGGTGTGGATTAGGAAGAAAAGCTTGCTCAGCAGACCCACAGTAACTTATATTTCTAAGAAAACTTCTCATAGCAATAACACAGGAATGGTTTAGCCATTTTCGCCCCCGTGGCTCCTGCAGCTTCGCAGCCTCCTTTGTGCTCCTGGAGAGCACAGTCTGAAGGGACAGAGCCTGTGCTTCAGTTTCAGGCTTGGACACTCCAGAAACATTTTTATTTAGATCCCTTTTCTGCAAATGGCACAGACTCCTGACCCACAGGGGACACGTGAGGTTCTGAATTCCCTGTGGTGTTTGCTGTAACCATAGTAGTCATTATGACAGCACTTTCTGTTCATACTTCCATGACATCCAACCTGCACGTAGATTCCAGTTCTCCAGTTCTGCTCAGGAGGGGTTTGAATCTCCACTTGCCTCTTGCAGTCTTGATTTATTCTGCTCGTGGCTTTGTGACAACTCACCGGGTGTTCTGAGGAGGAGAAGCTATTTAGGGACGGGGGCTGTGGAGCAGGCAAGGCTGCATGAGCAGAGACTTCATGGGGAGCAATTCCAAGCTGTCCTTCTGTCGGATCAGCTGGAGGAGGACAGCTCTGCACATGCTGCCTGCCCTTCCTGGGGAGCTGGGAAGGATCCCGGGCGGGAGCGTGCGAGGCACAACCTGCTGTGCACGAGGGGGATCTGCCTGCTCTGCTCCCCATCCCCACCCACGTGTGAGAACCTGCCAGAAACTGCAGCCTGAGCCCCCCTCCCTCCTATAAACTTGCCTAGAAGTGAAAGATGTTAGAAATAGATCTCTGCATCTCTCCAGCTGCTCTGGTGAGCATTTACCTCTCCAGATAATCCACTAGTTCACGTTCTCTGTGGCTGAGAATACATTTTCATACCTACCATCTCCAAATGTTCTAATCTATTTTTGTACACTGGCACACACTGTTTCCTAGGTTATTTCTCTTGATCTCCCCTTGTCTCTTCCTTTCTGTGAAATAGTTTTGTGAAATTATTTTGATTAAGCTGAGATGTGTATTTTGAGAAAATGGTTTTAGGATAACTTGAATGGAATTTGTAAAGAGCACTTGTCAACATATGCAACACTGTAAACAACAACATTTTTATTCCTGAATAAAAAAACTAAGTGGAAAAGATATTAAAGTGCTTGTTTATCCTGTAAAATAATGAAACTACAGCTTTATATGGGAATAGATCTGTCTCATATAATGGTTTTCATCTATTCAAATGCCTCTTGTAACTCGCTGTTTAGGATGCTTTGGTTCATCTCTTTGAGTCAGTCTCTGACACGCAGGAGGTGCCTGGTGGCACTGAGGGAGGGCAAGGAAAATCCTTTAAGAAAAATGCTTGTTATTGTGGAACAGGCCAGGCTGTGCAGTGGGAAAGGCTCTCCAGGAGCTCAGGAAATGCTGTTCTGAATTGGCCTGTGAAGTGTTTACTTTTCTGGGAACTGATGAGATTCCTAACACTCGGCTCAAGATACTCCTGCAGCAGCATTAATCCTTACTCCAAACCAGGCACCAAAATTCACTGCAATTTTTGCAACTGCTGCTCTGAGTGACTTTTGTGTGGCTCTGCCTGAAAAGTCAGCAGTAAAAATTCGAATTTGTCCAGTTCAGTGCTCCTGGTTCTTGTGTGTCATCCATTGCACCCACTCCAAGGAGCATCAGCCTGAGCTTCAGCTGCTGGGAGCGAGCCCAGTTACACCAGTTCAAACAGGTACCTGTCAGCCCAGGCACTGGGGCCAGCCTGGCCAAGATGTTTAGCAGCTTAAACACATTCGTGGAGCTAATGGGAATTAGGCACCTAACCTGCTTAGATGCTGCTATAAATGCTGCTAGGCATGTTTAGGTACCTAAATACCTTAGTAAATCTTTCCCCTTAGTGCTTGCAGTGATAGCCTACCAAAAGTCAAATGCCAGTGCCTAAAGCCTCACCTTTGCCCTCTGTAACCAGCTTTGCCTTTCCCTGGGGATTGTTTTCATGTTACACTAAAAATACCAGCCAACTCACAGGTTGTACCATCCAGGTTCTCTTCATATTTTTTGGTGGCTTTGTTATTTATTGCTCATTCTAGACTTTTTTTTCCCCAAACAGTGTCTGATGTTGCCTTGGATTTAATAGGTTGATATTTTCACAATACTCTTTTAATATATTTTATTACAAGATAATAGTACTGAATTCACTTTCCACAAAGATGCAATGAGTTTTGTATCATTCATCATTGTCATATAGTTGAGAAAAAATTGGCATGGGCCAAAATCTGTTACAAATACAGATTCATATTTGCAAATATGAGAATGGGAAGTTGAAAGCATATGATTTGATCAGTGATAACCAATCAATGCTAACCAATGTGATTCTGTCCCCATGGTACACTATCTGAATGAAACCCAAACTAGTTAAAGCTGATCATTTAAAGAGAGTAGACAAAAAAAATCTGTATCCCTGCTGTTCCCAGGCATGTTTTGGGAGGTTAGTTTTTCCCCTGCAGACTGTGTCCCTGAAGCCATGAGGCCATGTATGATCAGCATCCCCAGTTACAACTTCCAGGATTAGCTGAGATTAAATACATGTAGGGTTAACCACTGTCTGAGGGTATTTTCTTGCATACATGTTTTAGCTCAGCTGTTCTCAGCACAACAGCCAGGACAGTGAGCTGGTGAGTAGTTAAAATGATGCTCAAGACTCACAGAATTATGTCCAGCATCTTTTCCCAAACACACATGAACCATGTTCTTCCTTCAGCTTACAAAGGGTATTGATGAACAGAGACTGAACTGCAACTGCTCGATCCTTATTGTTCACGGAGGGCTCAGATGAGGGGGTTGCTGCAATGATCCCTTGTATTTACAAGGAAGAATCCAGTTTCCCCAGACAATCACTGTGGGGAATGCTGCTTTCATTGTTTGGCTTCTTGGCTAAAAGCAAACCATGAAAAATCAGTACTTTTGCTGCCGCTTTGTCTAAATCATGAATTCACAGTGACCCCCGGAAACTACACTGATCACAAATGTCTTAATCTCTTCCCAAGTCCCCTGCCTGTCAGCTCTTCAGCAGTCAGTATTTCCCTATGGCCCAATTATTATTATTATCATCAAGAACTACCCTTGCTCTTGTACGTGAAGAGAACTCATTAAAGCATGACTGAAATGGAAAAAGAAATAAAATTATGTTTGTGGCCTAAAATAGAAATATAACAGCACTGATATGGGAAAGAGAAAGGATCTTAGGAAAGCAAAGCACCGGGGTTCCTGTTTTCATTTTCACTCCAAAGGCTAGTGATGCATCCCAAATCCTTTCCAGCCCCACTGGCCTGGGAAAACCGGGAGCAGGGAGCTCTCCAGGGATGGTGGGGCTCTCCAGGCTGAGCTGCACGTTCCAATCTCCAGTGTGACCCCTGGGGACCCCAGCATTAGAGACTGTAATTGGGCACTGGGGGGTTACACATCCCACGTCAAAGACAACTGTCCATCACTGGTGGCATGAAGAGGGGCAGAGGAGCCCATCAAGAACCCACCTGGCACTCTCAGACCATATTACTCCTCCAAATTAAATGCAAAAGTGTTGTAGGTAATAAAGATACAGGGGAGCAGGAAACAGGCCCCAAGAGTGCTCTGTAAAGGCACTGACAGGCTCCAGCTGCAGCAGGAGGGGGAGCAGAGACGTGCCCAGCAGGGTAACTCATCCCTGCCTCTCCTGCCCTACCCAGCCCTCATCCCTCCCCTGGAGCACAGCAGTTCTCAGCTACCTTTTCCCTGTCACTGCCACGTTTCCAAGGGGAGGGTGGCAGCTCTGACAGCTCCCAAGAGGGCAAATTGAGTTTGCAGTAATCCCAAATACCTGAGATAAGAAGCACAGCTCTGCCATGGAGGCTGAGGGCTTTAAAAGCAGGGAAGGAAGGGACTGGGCTGGACGTACGTGCCTGATGTCATGTGTCTCTGCCAGGGCTGGAGCCTAATTGGATTTCACAAATGTGGCTTCTGCGTCTCTTGATCACAAAACCAAATTAAATCTCAAGAAGTTTTGAATAAAATCCCTGCCTAAAAGTTTGCCTCAAGAATAAAATTCTGGTAGACTTGTTCCAGCTCCATCTCTGCCCCAGTAGGGGAGCAAAATGAAAACTTCAAACCAGGACTATTGCTTTAAAATAAACAAGCAGAGAAGCAAAGCACAGCCAGCAGATCTGCTGAATTCCTGGGTGCACTGAATAAAATCAGTCATGTGATAATGATAGGATTTTCTAGAACACCTTTTAGGCATGCAATTTCTGCATTAAATCTATTCAGATGTCCCTAGAACATCTGTTTCTTCTATAAAATGGGAGTAACAGCCACTTTTTACAGTGCACTGACAGCCACAGATAAAAGCCTGGTAATTGCTAGCAGGGACTACTTCAAAGTTAACCTGCCAAGATTTTTAAGACTATTGCACACGATAGCCCTGTGCTGGTTCACACAGATTTGGGAGGTGAGGCACACGTTAAAACTGCAGATAACAGCGGGATTCAAAGAGACTGCAGCCCCTCTGGAAGGCAGATCAGAAGCAGGCTGATGCCTGGAGCCGCAGAGGGAGCAGAGCAAATCCCCTGATCTGCTGCTAATGTGACCTAAAATCGGGGGAGCTGCTTCAGCACGTGGGTGCCACGGGCTGCTCTGCCTCCCTTCGGGGAGACACCTGCTAAAAGCCTGGGTATCCCTGAAGGAGAGGAGGCATTTACAGCCTCTGCTGCTGTCAATGGGGAAGATGCTCTGCAGCCCCGCGGTCCCCGCTGCTCCCCATCCAGCTCCTCTATCCATGTTTATTCATGAGTCGGGCTGCGGGGAAGATGAAAAGGCTGCTGGCAGCCTTCTCCCCGGAGCCTCCCCTTGAAATGGTACCGCATTTCCAGGGAAGCCTCACTTGTGGTCAGAAAAAGGCTGATCCTCAGGGGAACCCCGGCCTTCCTCTGCGGTTCTCAAGGAGAGCAAACATTATCCTTATTGTCCAAACATCGAGGCACGCGGAGAAGTCACTAAACCTCATCTGCTTTGGTGGGACCCAGAGCTAGAGTGGATTTTACTGCTCTTGAAAAAAAACCCAGTGGCAATTCTGATGCCAGGCTGCCCTTCTGGGCTTTACAGCTCGAAAACAGCCCCTAAAACCCAGGGGACAGGGACACGGGGACTGCTGGCACTCGAGGCTCGAGAAGAGCAAATTCTGCTATGGAAAACCCAGCTGAGATCTGTGTTTGTAACAGGGAATGGCAGGTATTGGAGCAAAAAAAGAACTAAAAACAGGAAAAATCCCATGCCTAAATGAATGGAAAGGGATGCTGGGGGGGATTCTGGGCTCGGAATAGCTGCTGCCATCCCCTGTCACCAGGGACAGGGTGCTCCACCCTGTGTGCAGCATCCTCTGCTAAGGAACAGCAGTTACTCACTCCCTGGAGAACCTACAACCTGGGAAAAAAGCTAAATCAGTCTGATTCTTGTAATTTTGAGGGGAAGTGTTATAAATATTGAAAAGGAATCACATCTCCTGTTAGCCCGTATAAAACTGGAAAGGTTGTATTTTGTTTTCTCAGTTGATTTGCAAACTGCCCTCAGTGCTGTCGGTGCTGCTGCCGTGTCACAGGGGGCTCTGGGGGCTCAAAAGTGTGTTCTGCAAAGGCACCAAACCCCCGGGATTTCGTGTCTGTAACTGCAGTGTGTGTTAGAGCTGCAGAACCCTCTCCCACGAACTCCTGCAGGTTTTACTCGGTGTTCAAATTCACAAACACCTTCAATCCACAACAAATCCTACGTGTGTCATAAAGGGTTACCTTTCCACCACAGACCCTTTTCTGACCCTTACACCGGAACATTTCCACAGAAATTATATTTCCACCGATTTCTTTGGCTTTAAACCCCGTTCCCCGTGGCTGTAGCACCTGCGAAGTTTCAACAGCCTAGTGAGAGTGAATTGTTCTAGCAGAGATTACTCAAGAGCTACTAATCTTAGCATAATAAAGCCTTTGACTGACTTCCAAAGGACCTCGATGCATCTCTTAAGTAAACTACTCTCACCTTCTCGCCGGTCTTTGCTATAGGAAACAGAGAAAGAGTGAGAGAAACAACGCTGATGGAAACTCAGTGACTTGTCCAAGGTCACACAGCAGAGGTGAGCACTGGTGACCAGCCTGGTGCTTCCACCACTGCACTGCCTCAAGGAGTGGAAGCTCCAGATCATCTGTAAAGGTTTCAGATAGAAGAATTCTTCGAATACAGTGTTAAAAAAAATGGTCCTTCAGTTTTCCAGCTGGGTCTAACACCTCCTGCTCAAGAAAATTAACATAATAAGACAATGTGGGCTGCTTGCAGAAGGGACAGCTTTTGCAGGGAAGAACTCACAGAACAGAATAATTGCCAAGCTAGTTAGATAATGACCAAGATAACATAATGGTGCTGGATGTCTGAGCAAGGCATCAGAGAACTGTTCCAAAAATCTTGTCTAAATGCCTGCACCAGTCGAAGTTTTGTTTCTGTTGCATGGAAGCTTCTTGGCCATGGAGGTATTGCTGTCCCTGATGATCCCAGCCCTTGCCAGGACAAGGAGGAAGGAGTTCTCCAAGGAACAAAATAATCACTGAGTTGTACAAGCACAAATGTAAAGTATTGAGAGGCTGGTGCTGAATGGAGCCAGTGGATGGAATGCTGCATCCATGGCACCTGAGGAGGTAACTCCTGTCACAGCTATAAATACAAACTTGCTGGTAAAGAATATATTCTAGGAAAATCTGGGAGAGCTCAGCATGGTTATGGTAATTCAGAATGTTTGCCTTGCTCAGAAACAAGGCACTGGCCTCTCTCTGACACGGGCAGGGCCACCAGCCCTTAAGAACAGAGGGATGGAACCTGGGGGAAAAGGGAGCTGCAGATGGGATAGCCATTAAAGAGCTGCATGCCAGCTTATTTGCATCTTTCCTGGGAAGTGAGAACATTGCTCCACAGTATCTGTGAGTTCCTAGAAGAAATCACAGACCTCATAAGGCAAAGGCATCAGGCAGAGCTCTGCTGGCAGGCTGCAATTCACATCAGCACATAGTTTGGGATGTTTGCACTTGGAGAGGAGACTGCAACTTACCTCCCTAGGAAAAAAGGGAGAAGGAAAAAAGGCATCCTCTCCAAACAGAGACGTGCCATTTGCTTCTGAGCTGAGGAGCCCACGAAGAGAATGCAGAGACTTCTGTGGGTTTCATCTGTGGGATTTCTGTGGGGCTGCTCCCCCAGCCAAGTGTGGGCATGCATTTCTCCTCCTCTTCTGCCTGAACGCTGAGGGATGTGAGAGGGAATGCTGAGGAAAAGAGGCTGCTCTGCAGTCAGAGGTCTCTAAGTGATACCACCAGCACTTTAAAAACATAATATACTGAATTCTTAATGACTTTTAGGAGACACAAATAACTTTCCCATTACAAGAGCCTCCTTCTCTCCCCATATTTAAATATTCCCTGGCTCAGGGAAGGCAGAAAAAAAAGTCAGAAAGCTGAGTTGCTTCAACACTACAAAGCTTTGAAAAAAAGTAGTGATAGACAATTCCTTCCTCTCCATCCAGGGTCACAAAACAGATGAAATCTCACTGCTCTGGTAATTTTTTACATGTATTATCATATGGCTTGAGATTCTGATAAAATGGAAAGATAATCAAATTGGAATCCCATTCGTATGTACCTTTTGTAAGATTAGCAATTTCACAGTATATTAATTTTTTCCTAGATTAGTTTCAATGTGTAACAGCACTTGATTTACCAGGGACACATGGGCAGACAGTATTCCAGCACTGCTGTGAACATCTGTTCCCAGTTACCAAAATTCCAGCTCAAAAACAAATATTTCCCCTATAAATCAACCCAAACATTATCCTGAATGTTGTAACAGATGCAAAATGATTCTGGCTCCCTCTGCCCTGTGGTTTGGCTCTTGCCTTAAAATTGATGTGAATATATTTATTTAAACACTTCAAGAAACACACATCTGAAATGGCTATTTAAGCTTTCTTGGAGTGTGTCTGATGTTGGTTCAAAGCTGATGGTCAGTTGACAGACTGTCTTATTAACTACAGATTCTATGAATCAGTGTAAACCCAAGTTACAGCCTTGCAGATAAACTGGCCTAGAGCAACACTTAAAGCCCCACTCATGTGATCTGAACACTTCAGTCCAGCATCACAGAAACCATGGCCCAGAGGTGGGAGGGTTTGGTTTGGGGTCTGTATTTGTTCTGGGGTCCTTCACTGGGTTCTTTGCCCCCACTGTCACTGCTGCTGGTCATCTTCCATTTCATGAGCTAAATGAGTCAGGAGAGGTATTGATTTAGCAGGGATAATGAAATGAGATTTGTTTACTAACCATGAAATTTGGAAAAAGGCCGTGTGAGAGAGTTCCCAGTTAATGGCCTGAGTATGTGAATAAAAATGTTTGCTTAGGCAGAAGCAGCAATTCCATACTTTGAGGTGTTTAATTGAATTAAGCTGCATCTGACAACTGGGATTCAAATGCCTTTTTTTGTTTTAACTATTTGTATGTAATAGCTCAGCCAGGCAAGGAGAGAACTGAACTGTGGTACCATAAATACCAACAAAACCTTGCAGAGGGGAAAGAGAAAAGTCCTTTTGGTTCATCCCTCTGCACAAGATACACTTCAGGGGCAGAAACTGCTTTGAGGATGAGGGTTTGGAGTTTTTAATCATTTTCTGTCTTAAATGCTCAGACAAAAATGAGTGTGAGTGGACTAAATATAACTGTGCCTTTGGTGCTGGTTGGGAAATGGGAGCTGCAGGCCAGTTGTCTCCCACAAACAATGGGAACACACGGGCCATAGGGATGGCAAAGGGAGCACTTGGGAAGGGACAGAAGCAGAGCAGAGTCTGTGCCTGAAACCGCACGGGGGCTGCACCCCTGAGAACCTGCATTATTCCCCTTCAGAGATGTCAAAGGGATTGTGAAGTTCAGGACCACATTTTCCAAAGGCAATTTGTTAATTAACACATAACAGTAAAAAAAAAAAACAACAAACAAAAAACCCCAACCAAAGTTCATGTATGTAAACCAGCATAAAAATGTGCATTTTGTTCAACATTTCTATTAGTGAGGAGATTGAAGCCCGCTCTGTATGCAGGAGGCTGCATCCTTCTATGGCATTATACATTTGCTTTATATATTGTTAATTAGACCTAATTTAGGCCTCGAAAAACCTCATTAAAATTCTGATTAGTGCTGTTGGCAAGCAGCCAGCTAAAAAGCCTCTATTTCTTCCTTTGATAAGTTTGAAGCCGCTATAACAAACAGTAAAAATAAGATCACAGCCTTTTTTCTCATGCCAATCAACATAATGTATTCTCCAGGTCAAAGCCATTTAAGGGGAAACACAGGAGGAGAACATCTTTATTTCCCTGCATACATGCTGCCAGGTGGCTACAGAAAACTGGGAGTATGTTTATACCCTTTGGTAGCTTAAAAAAACCAAATAATTAAAAAATACCAAATAAATAATATAAAAAACCCCAAAACTGTGAAACTGGCTGTGAAAATAAGCCTTCAAAAACAACATACTCTGAAAGACAATTAAATAAAGGGGCTTTTTTTAAGGCTTTCAAAATTAATGGGAATAAAAATAATACAAGGCTGTCTTAATATTCCTAGTTCTGTGTGATATTTTCAGTGCAACTTTCTGCCTGATGCTTTCACTACAGCTTGTAGTTTAAATGCCTGACCAGGAAAACACAGGGACAAGAATATCTTTAGTCCAAATACAGTCAGTTATGCACCCACATTGCTGCAGATCACAGCAGATAATTTTAAAAGAAAACATGGCATAAATAAAAAGAGAAGTCAAAGGCAGAATAAAGCAACAAACAATAGCAGGGCTGCTCTGCTTCCTTGTGCCTGTGTGTGTGTCAAAGGGTTGGTATGATAGAGCTGCCAGGTATCATTGTATTCATCTCAATTAACTTCAACATTTCACTTCAGCGCAGAAAAACAGCTTTACAAAGCTGAGCAATGTTTGAGATGGCAAACACTGTGTGTGTCTTCGAGGGTTCTTTGTTTCTGTGCACACCTGTCCTGGCAGGAGGCACAAGAAACCAGCCCAGCCTTCCAGAGGGGCCACCAGGGATTGTGCAGAGCTGCTGGCTCGGGTGGGGAGAGACAGGAGGGCTCCAGGTGGGTGTCACTGTCCCCAGGAGCACAGTCCCCACCCCTCCTCACTGCACACAGCAGCCCTGGACATCGGTAAGACACATGATTATGGGAAAATACCTCCTTTTCCTTCTGATAAACACCAAGCCATGCCACTGAAATCCAGCTTTGGGATGCTCTCTACCAGTAAAGCTGATTCTGTGCTGGAGTGTACATTAAAAAAAAAAAATCCCAAGTTACTAATACTCTATTTTTCCAAGCTCTTTTAAACTGTAATCTTTATAGATCTAATCAGACTTTCTGCATCAAATAAAGCAGGGAGATGCACACACAGAATTCAGGGTGCATTTGCCTCTTAAAACAGCGTTCAGTCTGTGTGTTGCATTATGGTATTTGCATAAGTAGGTTTCCAAAAACCTGGGAAGCCTGGCAGGCTGATATTTAACATAGCCATGTGCATATTCTGATCTGAGATAGCAACTGGTTTCCAACTGAAATTTCTGATGAGAGATTTAAGCAGAACAAAATGGGCCATAAGAGAGAGGGTGATTTGCCAGAACCCCCTGGCTGGGGGTATCCAGGGCACCCAGGAAGGGCACTGTGGGCTGGCAGCAGTGACAGAAACCTGCTCAGCTCCTGCATGGAACTGAGAGGGGGAGTATATTAAAAAAGAGGGAGAAAAAAACCCCCAGTCTCATCAACAAGGTTTAATGATTCTAAACCTGCAGGATAAACTGCATATGGTTAATAATGTGCATTTCTGCACTACTTGCTGCTGTTACAATGATGCTTTCATAAAGAGCCATAGCATGACTTTAATGCCTTTATGTTTCTTTATGTTTAGAAGCCTGATTTCTGTCTGTAGGAATTTTCCCAGTCTTCCACAGAAGGTCGGGCTTTCTTGCCAGAGATAAGAGAGGTTTATCACAATTCAGGGCTCTTAATAATGTAAATTCATGGGGTTAAAAACCAGTTTGTGCTTTCTGCATTTATTTATTTATTCAGAGGGAAACCTGGGAGCAAGGTTGATGACACAGAACTGATCCCAGAAGCACGGGACAGAAAGAAATCCCAGGCTTAGGGATTGCCTTGGAAGTTTGAAGCCCAGGGTACAAGTCACTTCAGTGACTTTCACAGACCTCGCTGAAGAACGTGGGTTTGCAGTATCAGGCTGCACAGATCGAGAGCTGATAAGCCCATGCATGCGGAATACTCCAGGCTAAATTCTGCCTGACCTTCCCCAGCACCATGCCTCCGGCAAGCTCTCTGAAAGCAGCCATTTGAAGGCAGAGAAATCTGGGTCACTGACTTCAATAGAAACTCTTATTAAGGAGGGGATGCTCAGCTCCTGCACCTTTCACTCCTCCCTTCTGCTGCAGCTCTGCCTGGGGATGGGCTGCTTTATTCTGTGCTCGTGGGTGCTCTTCTGTCTCCAGTAAAACCAATGCCAAATTCCAAAATCAAACATGTAAGAACAGCTATTTCTAACTGTCTTCCTGCAGCATGCAAGCCAAAAGTGAGAAAGGAAGAGGAACGGAGTGCAGAGGAATAAATGGAAGGATCAAGTTGTTTTTCCCATTGGCACCAGCTGGGAGTTGTCCTTATTCAGAGGAAGGTCTGACTGCAAAACAGGCCAGCTACTCCCTTATCACTCGTCTCAATCCAGCTCTGTCATCTGGCTGCTTACACCTACTGGGTCTAAATCATTCGCCAAGGCACCAAGGGCACGAGGTGCCTGGAATGGCCTTGAGAGACTGGTTAATGCTTTACAAGGGGAAGGTTGCTTTAAAAAGCATAGCAGAGTATTTGTTCCAAAACTGTAGTCATCACTGGGAGCCACACTTGCTGAGTTCAAACCAGGTCAGCTGCCCAGGCAAGTACATGGATTTGATCTCCTGTCATGGTAAAGGCTGACTGTAAACTTTGGCAGGGAAAACTATCAATCTTTCAACTCACAGCATATAAGCAATGACTAGTAATACCTATTTTTCTGAGAACTGGAATGCCTTTTGGAACCACACCAGATTACTTAAGAGAAGCTCCTCTGCCATCACCCAAAAGCAGTTCCAAACCTGTCTCTCCCACATTCAATTAGAGTTTAAAAAAAATTAAAAAATAATGATAATAATAAAAAAGGCGGGGGCAGCTCATGGTTCATTCAACAGGCATTTTTCCTCTTGTGAGGAGCCACGGCAGCTCGTTCAGCTGCACCCCGTGGGGACAATAAACATCCATTTTTCGGTAATTCAGCGCTGTGGGTAGTGGCTTTTGCTTGGAAAGCCAAGCAAGGGCTACATCCAGAACCTCTGAGAAGGGGAGGGAGGTGGGGGCAGGCGTTGCTCCTCAGGGCCTCTCAACCTTCTCTTCCAAAGCTGCTGCTTTTCAGCCCCACTTGGGTGTGGGTATCTGAGCGTTCTCATGTGGCTTTGCACGGAGCTCGAGTCGTGCGTCACATAACGTGGCTGGAAATGCACTGCCATCCCAGGCCAGCCTGGGAACCTTCCACTGGCCTGGGACAAATTAGAAATAAAAGGCTGAACCATGAGTCTCTTCAAATTCTCTCTGTTTTTTTTTTTTTTTTGTGCATCTCACTCAATCCCTTCATCCACTGGCTTGGCTCCCAAAGGACTGAGGTGGATAAAACTCGGTGGATAAAATGTGGGTATTTAAGGTACTGTAAACCATTTTCTTTTCCAATTTGTCCTGTGCCTTGACCCAAACACTTGTTCTGCATTATTTATCCCCTCCAAATTGTATCTTGTTCTTTGTCTTGCCTACTTTTGCACTTTTCTCCAGACAGAACACATTTAACAGAACCTAACAGGGGAATCAAGCGACAGTGGCGGCCCAGCTGTGACCACGGGAGGTTTGGCTCAGGTTTGAGAGCACACTGCACACACAGTGTTGGCTCCTGCTTAACCCTGAGACAGAAAGAGAAAAGCCCAAGCTCTTCAAATTAGTCTGTATTTAAACACATACAGAGCTCTAGACTACAAGGTGACTGTGTGATACCTGCCTTCCACACAGGGGCAGTTGTCTCTCTCCATCTACCAGTATCCACATTTCTGCTGAGCCATGATTATTGCATTGTCTTCCAGCCCCTTTTTTATCCCACTTTTACCCGTTTTTTAATTTTTTTTTAAATACAAGTAAGTCCCCTGGAAGATACTGGTCAGCTGGATCCCTAAAGAAAACTTTCACTCCAGCTTTTTGTATAGGGAAAGAAAACTGCAGTCATGTTTCCAGGAGGTATTTCAGAACAGAATTCCCAATTTCCATTGCAGGCTGTGCCTGTAATGGGCAGGAGAACAGGAACTGCCTCAAAACACTGGAGAGAACACATCTTACGAACTGTGCTGAAGATTTATACTTTTTTTTAACCTAAACCATGCAGTCCCTCCTTTGTAAAATGCGTTTAAAATAACTTGGGACACACACACTGTTTATTGAGTTTTAAATGAAGGACATGGGGGGGACAGGAGAGGTGACACAGGGGGGACACTGGGGGGACACGGAGGTGACACGGGAGGGGACGCGGGAGGTGACACCAGGGGAGCAGCAGAGCTGCTGCACTGGAGGGGTTGGTGCTGCCCCAGAGGGACCCCCATGGGCGGGACATCCCTGTGCCCCCATAGGACATCCCTGTCCCCCCATAGCACATCCCCCTCCCCGGGGGACAGATATCTCATGATGGTGTCCTTAGCACACCTTGGTAGAAGGACCCCTGAAAAGTATAATGGAATTTTGAGTTTAAAATTGTCTTCCCAAGTTGTCTTTGCTAAAGAAAAGAATCACATTAAAAAAAAAAAATCTTAATGGTACATTAACCGATGGGTACTTGGTTTGAAAAGAATAGGATCTTTGGGCCATATAATCCCACTTCTGTGATGGAAACAACCAGGAGCAGAAACACAAAAATGGGTTGAGATTATTTTGGTTTTAAATAGGGCATCCATCAAGATAATTTCTATACAAAACCGAACCAGCTGCATAGCCTTCCATAAGCCATAAAATAAACATTTAATGGGTGAATGGTGAATGCTAAGCTGGGAACACATGCCAGCAAAGAGTATTTCAGCTGGAAAATGGAGAAATTCAGGTAGTATATCATTAGCTGTGTTTTGTCTTGGTTGGCCTTACCTGGACTGCAGCATCTGGGGTCAAAATAGCACATAGGAATTGTAGCCAGTAAAAATCAGTAACTTGTAGGTACAGAAAACAGTGTGGTGTCCTGACAGCCTAGAATTTAGGCTGCTTGGGAGGAAACCAGCCTATGTGGCAAGGCTGGAGTTAAATTACGGCTCCTGGTGGAGTGTGAAGCTGAAAATAACAGCTCCAGCACTCAGCTTTGCTGGCTGGTCCATAAATCGGGAAGAGCTGTTTTGGCTTTCTCACCCTGGAGATTCCCAGCTCCGGGGTGTTGGGAATGCAGGGTCTGGAACTGTACACAGTGATCACTGTCTGGTTCTTCCTTTTGTTCCACACTTGCACTGATGTAAACACAATTTACCCCATACAGTGTCAAGCACTGAGGCAGTGCAGGTTTCCTGTTATTCTGCTGCCTTGAAAATGTTGTTTCTTTCTCTTCAGTGTTTTTGTCTGTAATGGTCAATAACAACAAAAACACAAGTAGCTGTGCTCAAGCTGAGTTTCCCTTGCACCCCAAACTAGTCTTGTTACTGGTGCCCCACTATCCCCATTACTTTTACGTCTTCTATTCTGTTTACTTCACTGCTTATCATATCTCCTAAATGTATCTATTTTTCTTTATACAGCATAGAAGAAACATTCTGTACCACATCTGCATATGGATTGGCAATCGCCCTAATCTTTATGTCACTCATCTGTAGCTCTGTAATTAAAGGTTTCCAGTAACCAGCAATTTGGCTGTCTGAGGCAACATTGGTATGTGTACAATCATTTAATAATCCAGTGCTTTATTTCTTGTTATGGTGACCCTTAAAAACTCCTGTGCTGATATTGTCACACTCCTGCTCCAGTTGTGAGCCATGTGGCATCTGTGGCATCCAAAGGTTCTTCACAAGCCCTGCTCAGCCATGCCCTAAGTCCGTTCATGTCACTCTGTCTCTGGTTCTGCAGTCTCCAGTATTCAGGTTTTTGGTTGTGCCAGTGCAGTTTTATTGATTTGATTGTACTTTGGACTTGGATTATTTGCTTGTTTTAGCCAGATCATTTGACGACATGCTGGTCAGTGCATGTAATTATAGATCACAGAATCATAGAATATCCTGAGTTGGAAGGGACCCACAAGGATCATCAACTCCAACTCCTGGCCCTGCACAGACATCCTATCAACCCCACCATGTGCCTGAGAGCGTTGTCCAAATGCTCCTTGAGCTCTGGCAGCTCTGGGGAACCAGTTCCAGTGCCAAACCACCCTCTGGGTGAAGAACCCTTTCCTAATATCCAACCCAAACCTTTCCTGACACAGCTCCAGCCTCTCCCGCAGGTCCTGTCCCTGGTCACACACAGAATAGATACAGTTGATTCATAAGGGGAGAGCATAATTCATTTCTGTTCCTCAGGCAACTGTTCCTTCTAAATACTGGGCAGTTTATGCACATAATTTACCTTTATTTGCTGATGTGAATATTCATGGTTATTTATATTTGTTAATGGTAAAAGAACTGACTTTTGAAGAAAGAGTGACAACTAAATATAGATGGTAAAGCCTTGAAAAATGCCATCCAAAAACAGACAGGTGAGAAGAAGGGAGATACAGATGCCCAGAGGCACCTGAAGGGTGATGTTCCTCTGGCACGAGTGTGGCTCTTGCACAGCCTGTGTGGGCAGATGGCTGAAGGCCTGAGCAGATGGAAAGTGAACCGTGCTTGCAATGAGGATCTCTGAGAGTGGTTGAGGAAAGTCCCTTCGGAGACAAAGTGGGACCTTGGTGGATGACCATTGACCATGAGCCAGCAGCGTGCCCAGGGCACCAAGGAGTTGAGGCATTGGGAGCACTGGGAGGCATTGGGAGGTACTGGGAGGAATGGAAGACACTGGGAGGCGCTGGGAAACAGCAAGACCTCCGAGCTGCTCCCCCCCAGCCGATCGCAGCCCCGGTGCCCTCAGGACCGGGTGCCCCCCCCGCCCCTCACACACCGGGGTCCGGATCCCCCGGGGATCGGGGGTGGGGGGCCGCGGGGCGCGCTCACACGCGGGCGCACCGCGCGGGGGCCAAACGGTCACCCTCATTAACATCTCATTAATGCCTAATTAACACCTTCCTCACGGCTACCGGGGAGACGCGCCGGGCAGAGGGGGGGCAAGGGGGATGACC